>JAHZMZ010004165.1:0-10041 GCA_027743805.1 Lepidocyrtoides sp. E14 | reverse complement strand
CCTCATCACCCCCATCACTACACCACACAGTCTACCGGAGACGGTCATGGGATCCCTGACCTTACTTCAGGTCGTTATCCGTTGGGTGCAAAGATATCTCTTGGACGTTGGAGGTATCCCTCCGTGCGGTAAACTTTGGCAAGATTTGAAAGTGAAATATCATGTTCCCTGAAAAAGTCATCAGCTTCAAACCTTAGATGCTAAAGAGATGTTTATTGTTTATTATGCATTAGCAATTATACTGAGCCACATTTTTTCATTAGAACCTTTCTGTTGACAACATTTTATACATAAAATATCTTGTACAACGGGTTTTGGTATTTGATAGGAAAATTTGATTTAACTGAGCTTGAATGTTATGAAAACTTTATAGACTACTGCAAAGAAATAGCAGATACTTAACTCATCTGTCACTAAAAATACATCCAACAATTCATCAGAAGAAAAGGATAAATGTCGGTAACTTTCTCTTGATTTATAAAAAAAAATAATGATTTTACCTTTTACCTGTATCAAACCAAGAGTTTTACCCATTCTTCTTCAAAGCTCGCGAATGAATCACAAACGAAATAGGAATATGTTTCAGGTCAAAATCATCAAGTATGTAAATATCGTGGAACAAAAAATACTGGATAATAGATATTAAGTTTGCAATTTTCAATAAAAATATGATAAAAATCATGATCTTCACAAGATTGCCAATTGAATATAATATATTCAATTGGCAATCTTGTGAAGATCATCATGATGGCATATTATGGCGGAGCGATGATGGTGAACTGGAGAAAGTCGCTATGCTAGAGAGAGTCGTGCAGTGCAGTATTGCCATAGAAAGGCAGTGAACTAAAACTCGGCGGCTGTAGTTTTGTGGGAGAACGTTGTAAACACAGCACAAATCATGAAAGAGGATTCTTTTACACTTTGTTCTCACTTCTTCCTTCAGCTGGCTGTCCGTGAAGTGTCTATTTGTCTGCTTTTGGAGGATTTCTAATCAAAACAGGAGTTACGGCAATTGTCACTTAGACAGCATACACGTCTTTATGTTGTTTAATGTTCTCACTACTAGAAATTTAAACAAGACATTATTTTCTGGAGAATAAGGTGACATTCTTATAAACTGAAAACGAGCTTTACGATTTTACGATTGGAACAACAGTTACGCATTAATAATAAAGTTAGTTTTAGTGGAAGCGTTTGATAAAAAAAAGTTAAATATTGTTTGTAATACTGGACTTCAGTTGGTAATAAAGCTGTGACAATGGAAGTTATGGAGGTGGATGATGTACCCGTTGTTGGTTCTAATGGTCACACTTCGTCCATGAAAACCTTACATTCGTGTTCACTGAATACACCTGATACGACGCTTAAACGTTTGTTTGTGGATACACAGCAGCGGTTCATAGTTCAACAGCGTGTTTCCAAAATTTCCGTAAGGGGTCAGTCCACTATTACGTACAAAATCGTATCGGAATCCTCTGGGGAAACGAAAACTCTACAACTAAAAAGCATGTGGTAAGTGTTTTGGATTATTGTAGTTGTAGTTATTCACTTTGTTAATAATGGCACTCTAACCATGAAATACAGTAGACATGGGATTTATTTACTCACATTTCGTTACTAGGGCCCAAATCGATTGGTTGAACCCAGGTACCCTGGTTAATATTGTGGATGTGACCTCAAATAGCTCTGGGGTGTATGTCGTGGATCGTCTCACTGGTTACTTGATTGTTGAGCCAGATCGTTTGGTGTCCGTAACCAGTGTAATTTCCCAGCTGTATTGTGACAGAAAAGCCGCCTTGTCTCGATTCTACATGGGTGGTGATAGCGCAGTAACATTTCGAGGAGTGATTGCACACGAGTTGATATGTCTAGTAAGTAATCAGTTATCCAAATAGTTTAATCAATGCATCAGATTTTAGAATAAATATTGAGACTACAATCGATTTCGTTTCAGGCAATGGTCCGTGAAATTCGAGATGATGCTGAATTGGCCAAGCAAGTCAAGCGTATTTGTCAGCAGCCAGGCATGCTTGAAAGAGCTTATGGAATTGGTATGACGGATGACGAGCTTCTAAAAATTAAAGCGGATGTTGTCCTCTGGGTTGGTCGCTTCATGCAAAAGCGGTTTCTTAATAGCTCAAAGGACCCCAAATATCAAAGTTTTAACTTCACAAAAGTGCTAGGAGTGGAAGATAACATATGGAATCCAATTTATGGAATGAAGGGCAAAATTGATGCGACAGTGTTGATCGAAAAAGATTCAAAGCAAACGGTATTTATATTAGAAAATATGTCAGCTTTGCAATTATTTAGAATTTACAAATTTCAACTGTTACCTCATGGATTTGCAAAATTATGTTTTCAAGGTGGTGCCACTTGAATTTAAAACCGGGAGCACTAAATCTCAGAAGCGACAAACCATTAAAGCTGACCATGTAGGACAGGTTACACTGTACACTCTTATGATGACCATGAAATTCGGAACTATCGAAGAAGCAGTGTTGTACTACATTAGGTAGCAACATACATCGTTTGAGCAGTAAAAAATCTTGAAGGGTCATATAATTACGAGCTTTTGCTGCTCTTGTGTGATTTTCAGTGATGATTCCATTTCAGTGCACCCTCAAAGGGTTTTAGAACTTCAGAATTTAATTGTTCAAAGGAATAATTACATTCGCAACACTACTTTATCAAATGGTCAACTTCCCAACCTTCCACGACCTGATGGTATCGATTTTGATTTTAAATGTAAAAACTGTGATGTTAGAAGTATTTGCACACTTCAGATTTCCCGGTAATAGTCGTACAAAATATAAGCATTGCAAAACTTGGCTGTTATTTGTTCCACACGTTTTTTTTTCTTTTATTGGCTGTAGTCAAAATATTCCTTTTGAAGCCCAAACTAGCACCGAAAAGAAATTGCTTGAGTCTTGCACTCTCTCTCAAGAGGAGCTTAAATTCTTTGACGAGTGGTTGATTGTTATAAACTCTGAGACACAAGAGGTCGAAAAAAAATTCAACGACAAAGCACTTTGGACCAAGTTGCCAGCAGAACGGTGAAGAGAACCTTTAAAATTCCGTATTAAATCTCTCATTATCTATATAATATTAACCAACAACCCATTTAATTTATTTTAGGGAAGCTGCTGGGACATGCGTTTCTAACTTAACCCTTCTCGGTAAGGAGTCTGTTCCTTGGAAAGATAGCAACTTGAAAACGGGGTTTATGGTCACATTCGGAAAAAAGACACAGAAAGATGAATCGGATCATGGATTACATGTTGATGACTTTGTAGCATTGAGCTCTAATGTTGAAGTCTGTGTTAATTACGGAGTTGTCGTTTTGATACGTGGAAAAGAGATAACCTTATCAATGGACCAGTAAGTCATTACATTGTACAAAACAAGTAAACATCCTATTGACGAAATATTTTTCGGTGAAAGCAACCACAATTGCCATTTATTATTATTATTATTTAGACCGCTGCATCCAGAATACTTTACTGGGAATTTTGTTTTTACCATCGATAAGATTAATACAACATCGCCAATAGCTAGCCAATACGGTTATCTAGCAAAGTTGATGGATAATACTGCAGAGGCCGCAAGGTTACGAGAGTTCATAATCGCAAAGTAAGCGTCATCTGTGAAGAAATGACTAGTGATTGTTTGGGTAGATCCTACATAGTTGCTAAAAAATTTCTTTGCACAATATAATTTTGCGTTTTCACATGCATTACTGTGCCAGAAAACAACCGAAATTTGGTCAACTTGTATTGCCTGAATTGGCCATTCAAAATGTTATGAAGGACTTGAATATGGAGCAAAAACGAGTGATTATAAAGGCTCTTGTTACTGACAGCTTTCTATTTGTTAAAGGGGCGCCTGGTTCAGGTAAGTAATGAGCAAATATGTTAGATGTAGTTATTTTAAGATCCATCTCATATATAGATAATATGTTGTTTCAGGAAAAACTGCAACCATCGTCTGCTTAATTCTGTCACTACTACAAAGAAAGCAGTCAGTACTAGTTGTGACTTACACGGGAACAGCTCTAGAAAATATTTTGGTCAGATATGAAAAGCTCGATCAAGATTTTATCAAGATCAGCACTTCCGGCAGGGCGGATAGTAAACTAAGCAAATATACGACCAAACATATCTCGAAAACTGTCAAAAATATTGCTGACTTGCATGAAGCATATAACAAGGTACTTAAATGTATATGTCTAGCATTTCGGCCTATTAATTTTTATTGTACAATTTTGCCATCATCCATCACTATCTGTTTGCTTCACAGCCAGTCGTGGCGACAACCTTACTTAGCCTAAAGCATCCGATTTTTCAAGTCCGTATTTGGTGCATTATCGCTTTGTGATAAATACATTGTTTTTGGTGATCCTAATCAACTTCCCCCGGTGATGACTTCTTCTGTTATTAGGTAAGCATTGTGCATGTGACAATTTGATTGAAATGTAGAAACTGATACAAACAATTGATATTCTTCATACACCTTTGTTTTTCTTGTGGTACTTATTTCTATGTACTTATACCATAAAAATATGCAACCTCTAGCAAAGACGTACGACTGGCTGACTAAATGTCACTGGTCACTGTAATTGAGTCGAAAATAAATTTAATAATCGGCAGCGTTGGATTGTTGTATATTATGGTTTTCTCTTTTGATTGCTGTCAAAAAAATTTATAAATAAAAATACCATTGGTTGAAACTGTGTAGAGACTCAAACTGCGTGTTAAGTTGAGTAACTTTTCTCCCTTGACCGAAAATTCCATAACTTAATAATCCAACGCCGCTGTTGATTTTCAGATTTAACTTCATAATGACATTTAGTTAGTCAGTCGTTTGTCTTTGGTGGTGGTTACATGCATAAAATTGTACAAAGGTGGCAAATTTTGAATTGAGGAGTTCTCAAAATAATGGCTAAACTTTTAGATATGTTACGAAGAGATGACGTCGTTAATAATTTTTCACCCGTAGAACTCGCAACATGTGCGACAACTTTTTTACTTTGATGGCTACTCCTGACAGTTCCGTTAAAATGAACACTCAATACCGGATGAATCGTTCCATTAATCAACTGGCGAACAGACTCATGTATGACAATCAAATGGTTTGTGGCAGTATAGAAATGGAAAAGGCGTACATACCGCTGAAAGCAGAACCCATGCGAGATTTTCTTAAGAATCAAGTGAACAACATTGCCACACGCCGACTACTATGCCATGTAGTGAGTAAGAAGCGTGAGAGATCTGTTGTTTTTCTTGACACTTCAGGAGTTTCCGCTTATGAAGATCATGTTGAAGAAAGTATTGTCAACGAGGCCGAGAAAAATTTGGCTATTACCTGCTCACGGATCATGGTTGAGGTAATTGGTGTTCAATTTAAAACATGAATTTTTTCACATAAACCTAAAATAGCTTGAGTTGTTTATTAAACTGGATGATTTATATTTTGCTTTAAAAATGTTTCAGTCTGGACTTAATCCTGAACTAATGGGGATCATCGCTCCGTACCGGGGACAAGTCAAATTATTAAAATCGGCACTAAAGGATTTGCCGGACAAACGTTATCTTCAAATAGAAGTAAATACAGTTGATCAATATCAAGGAAGGGAAATGGAAGTAATTGTTTGTACTTTTACGAAGAGTATGCCAAATGATTTATCTGCTGCTCAAAAAGAAGACTTATCAACTCTAAGAAAAACCGAATCTAGAGAGAATGAAAAGGTCAGTTGAAGTTTATACATAATTCAAGGTTTTTGTCTTGACTCTGCTGACCGACTACTGTTGGCTGCCTCCGTTAAATCGGCCGTAATTACTGATCAAATTTATATTTTACCTGTTTAGGAAAGCATCATGGAAGATATTCGACGTCTTAACGTATCCATTACTCGAGCTCGGGTGAAACTTATTCTTATTGGCAATCAGAATACTCTGAAGCGGTATTCGCCGTTTCGAAAGTTGTTTGATGTTCTCGAGGAAGGTCAGTATCATAAAATAACGGATGCTGAATTTCAAGGGATGTGTGAAGTTGCAACTTCACATGTTCGCGAGAATATGGAAAATGTACAAAGCCCAAGAAAGGGAGCGGAAACAACAGCCGAAAAGTAAACAAAGGGCGCAGAAAAATAGCAATAACGAAAGGTATGTCAATAATTACGTTTGTACGTACATGCCTACGCACTCAAGCTGCCAAATTAATTTACATTTGTACGTACATGCCTACGCACTCAAGCTGCCAAATTAATTTACAATGATTGTATTTACAGACTGATAAAAAGGAGAAGACTAGAAAAACTAGGTTAGTTTATTAAGTTGTGAATAATATTATTTCTTCACTGTATATTTGTAACACGCTAGTAACTTAAAAGAGTTATCATGCGTTTTAATTGCCTAACTCCAATTGTTTTGGTTTGCAGCAAATACACATGACTGTGTGTTTGTGGGTGTATCAATTAGAAATAAAACACGATCTTATTTTTTAAAAACATGTTTTTTATCTTTGTTTAAAAGATTTTATTTAACGGGAATATATTTACGTTAGTGATATAACTTCAATATTATCGTTAAATAGCATTCAATACTATGGTGCGCTGTTTTTACCTATTGGCACGTGTATGATGTGAAGGCGATCATGAGCAACTGCCCCTCTTCGTACATTTGTGTTTCCTTATATTTACATCTAATCACATTAATTAGATTAAAATAAAAATATCCCCTTACGTATTTATCTTAATTAATAAAAATAACTTGCTGTAGCCAGAGGCAAAAGCCCATAGCTTGGGGAACTATGTATAGTTAATATTATAAACAATTATCAGTCTCTATTATATAGACTTAAGAAAACCCAGTATTTATAAATTAAAGTTAGAGATAAACTAATGAATAAAGCACGCTGTCTGTCAGGTAAAATCTTCTCCGTTCAATATTACAAGTTATAGATCAAAACTTTGAAAAGTTATTTACATGAAAACATGCAATCCTGATCTTTAACAAAATAAAAAAATAAATTATTTCGTACAGTTCATTCCTTTTCCAGAAAAGAATCTTCGGCTGTCTTGTTAACGCTTAAACCAATTCCGGACTCGTCAGGATTTTCTTCATCGAGATCCTTATTTTACACGACAGAAAAATATGATGCATTATTAATAGTCACTTTTTGAGTAATACATTTTGATATTTAATATTGGCAACGATAGACTCATTTCCCATGTGGACTGTAATTGTTTCAAAAATTGAGGTTACACTTACTTCAAGCATGTTCGCCAAAGTTTTAGCCTGGTCTACCATTTCTTCTAGTAAAATCTTTTCCTTTTCTAACTCCTCAACGCGTTGGTGCAGGTTGCAATTTTCTTTAAGTGCCTCATCCAATGCCTGCCGGCGGTTTTCTGCCAGCTCTTTCCAGTACTCGAGAGGAGCCTCTCCTGTTTACAAAAAGTGGTATTAAACAAATAATCCAATGCAATTTTATAGAATATAAGGAGTGACACTTTGTTCCTGTACCTCCGGTAACCATTGATATATCACCATTTTCAGTCTGAACTTCTTTAGACACAAAAAGTTTACCAGCCTTCTTTTTTGTAACAATGCCACTTTTTACTCTGGATAGAGCATTTTTGATTCCATTTGGGGGATCGCTAGGAGTTTTCGCTCCCAACTTTTTTCCTGCTGTCTGCTGTCGACCTACCATTTCATTTTCATTAGCCGACTCACTATTCTGCACTTTAGTCAGAGGCCGGCGACTCTGCTAAACCAAGAAAACAAAAACTTTACTTTGGCACTATGAACATATAAATTTGATTTTCAAACGTTTGTCGAATAAACCAATATATTAATTATATACATTTGTTTCCTATTCAGTACAAATAGTGTTGGTAAAAGTAATGTACTTTATTGAAGTGTGAAAAGCAACTGTTGTTAAAGTCCTCTTAATTATTGTTTTGAGAACTAATTAGAGAGCTCCTGGATGTGTGGAAAACATATCAACGAAACTAAGATCTTGTTTCTTTTCTGGTCTACTAATATGCGTATTCAGCTAACACCTTTTATAATATGGGTATCGGGACAAACATATAAATAAAAGCCCCGACTTCAGGAAAAAATTCACCAACTAAGCAGCAGCAGTGACTTTTTCTAGGACGATACATTAAGTACGCAACGTCTTTGAGAGAAGGTGGGGATCATGGTTTATGAGACCTACTGCTAACAAAGCTTGAGATGGGGTGAGAGGTGGTCTGGCGAATTTGGAGTTTAGGTTTTACGTATTCAATGTATGATCCCTTGATTATTGAATTTTAACTTTTTCATGCATATATCAAGAAACCAACTGCATCCTCAGTTAGTTATCTGCTTTTGAACTACGCATTTTATGAATCTAACAAAAAATCTTCTCCAACTTCATCTACATACCTCCGTATTGACAACAGTGTAGGCTATGGCTACACATATTCTTGATGTTTCATTCTGAGCATTTATTTAAACTAAGCAATTGCAACTAAAATGTTCAACATTTGATTTCCCACAAAAAATGCTAGCAAAACTCACAACTGCGTTGTGGGTCACTGCATACGTGTATACCGTTACATGTATTTTACAGTCTCTACTGATATAGATAATCATCCAACTAAAACTATCTCCAACTTGATTATGTTTTGGCTTATTCACTAATGTAGTGCATATTTTTTGTTTCTTCTTAAATCGTTCATCATATTTTTTACCTTTAGCTACATAAAGAACATTGCCTCTTTAAGAAAATTTCGTTTATGCAAACAAGTTTCTGTTAAGGAACATCATCACCGTCACCTTATCCCTATCACTGTATGCCAATCAATATTCACAGTGAAGTAGAATGCATGGATAATGAATACCTACCACCTATACAGATGCAGATGTATCATCGTCGCACCGGTTGAATAGAGATGTTGTGAAGTGATAAAACAAGGCATTTATGATTTTTGATAGAAATACCGTGCCGCGTTAATACACAGTCGTTATTCAAATCGGTGACAGTCTCATGCATTTGTATAAACTGACGCATTTACCTGAAGTTTTGAATTCATTCAATTTGCAACTGTCAGTAAAGTAACCATGTAGCTGAGTCACTTCCTCTAAATCCAAGCCAGCTCAGCAATTTTAATAAATCCAGCTTTTATTTTTCCAATGATGACACTGATGGCAAGCAACCGATAAATAAACGCCAAAAACAGTGATTAATAAAGAACACAGACCAACACAATATTCAAATGACACCATAACTGATAATATAAAACCAACGACGCAATTAAAAACTTGAAAAGGTTAATACTTCGTTGATCATTCAAAATTACACCTGAAACCAGAAACGATTACAGACAGACTGCAGATAAACACGCACTATGAAACTGATTTCATTCAAACTAATTTCCTGTCGCTTTCTGTTTAAAAATCGGGTTTGGTTGATCACAGCTTTCCCACTAAACACTTTAATCTTCTTCTCTAATTTTGAAGATCCTAAAAATCCAGTCCATACCTCTCTATTGAAGGTCCAAACACCTACTAACCGTGCAACCAAAAATGAATAAAAACACATCATGCTCACAACTTGTTTGAATGTCATTTTTTGTCTGTTGATCATTTTTCTACAGCTTTCCCGCAGCCTAGTTTTAAACCAACCAATCTACTGTCTTGTTTATTGCTGGTTTGGAGGCAAAAAATATGTGCATCTGCTATCCAAAATCCAAATCCAACACGAACGGGTCTCAATTCTCAACACTCAATATTATACCACAATGTCTTTCGTAAAATAACTATAGAGCGCTAAATGAGACACAGCAGCTGGTAAAATCTGGAGAACTCTGTTCACATCTGTTAGCAAGCAAAGTGACGTTAGTAGTACTAACGTCACGCTACTACTCGCCTTCCTCAAGATATAGGTGGCAGCGTGGAGTTGGTAGCAAACCGCGAGAGAAGATGAATGAATTCTCATTTCATCCCATCCGCATCCGCATCACGACAAGTTTGATTCGCAACCTCTCAACTCAAG
>JAHZMZ010004164.1:0-20564 GCA_027743805.1 Lepidocyrtoides sp. E14 | reverse complement strand
CGTGTCCACAGACAGACGGACAGACGGACAGACAGACGGACAGACAGACAGACAACTTAGTGATCGCATTAACTATCTCATCTACGATTTCATCGTTTTCGATAGTTAATAAGATCCTAAATTCTTGATATTTTAGACCATTAGAGGATTTCAGCCATATTTTTGTGTATTAGGATAACGAACAATAAAGCAAGTTAAGCTACTGTTCAAAATCCGATACAGGAACCAAAATGAAAATTTAAGCAATATTGAATATAGTTGAAAAGATAAATCATTAAACAGTATGCGTTGATTAATAGCATTATTTACGCGAGGCAAACTAATGGCTTCCTTCTAAAGAATTTCATAGCAAAAAAAAAAAAAAAAAGAATTTCAGTGATTCTCTTTTTGTTTGGTTTTGTATCTAACTAGGCATTATTTGGTCAAAGTGAACAAATGCTAATAAATCATTGAATTCATATATCCATTTTTTACGTGCATACTTTTTATACCATAACATACATATCAACTTGTAGAGCTACTTTTATGCTAATCTTCTATTACAATGATAACAACGGCAGCAACCAACGTTTTAGAAAAAAATCAACCGACTTGAAATGAATCACTACTACTATCACATTGAATCATTAATATTACTGTTGTGATCACCGCCACAATGACCTTTTTTTTTACCAAACCTACCACATCCACAAAACCATGTTTTTAGAAGCATATATTATGTTAAGCTGCCTCATTTTCACCTAATGTTCACTGTAACAACCTCATTTACTATTGATTTTATGATATATGCTATGCATTCCTTTACCAACAAAACTTTTTGGCTTGTGAGTTCAAAAATTAGCATTAAAACGAATAGTGGAAGCATTAGTCGAAATTTTTGTACATTTTTTTGTACCTACCTTTACCTATTTTAAAATGTATCTCTTATTCCGTTGCTGTAGTTAGAGTAGGCCTCACGCTGCTGACTTGGCAATCGTCAATATAGCGTTTCACATCACTGCTGCTGCCTCAGTTTTTGCCGTACACATCTAGGGAAAAACAAAATATTTCATAAGAAAAGACTTATCCAAGTCAAAAAGACAATTTACAATGATTATTATGATGAAGACACTAGAAGAGCTCAACGAAATGATTTTTGATCATGTCATAAAGTCTTGCACGCACCCTGCATACGCACGCATTTTATTGCACTCTTTTTGGCAGCGATAAATAAATCAATGTAGTAAAACAACATATCTACGTAAATCAGATGGCAACATGAATTCAACAATAAGGTAGTTGAACCGTTTAGCTACAGGCTAGATATATAATCAGATCCAGATCATTGCAAAAAAATTAAAATAAAAGGACGAAAAATCAATATATTTGGATAAGCTCACCAATACACTTGTTTTTTGCAAGATTTTGTGTCTATTTTTCACTACAGATACTTCATCCGATATTATCTTGTGCGATGCGTATTGCATGTAAAAATAAAATTATAGGCAACTGTTGCACTAGTGTTGTGTGCAATATTAAAATGATAAGTTAGCATTTTTACGCGATCAGTCAGCAGCATTTTTGTGTGTATATATGTAGTACTTCCTATATAATTCACATTTTGTTCATAGTGGATGAACCAAAAATTGTAAATAAGAAATTACAGAAGAAGAATGTACAAATTCAATAGTAGTAGTGGCAGGAGTACAATAAAAAATGGTGATGGTGGGAGTAATGGTGATTGGCACCATAAAAATACAAATTCGCCACTGATTTGCAACAAGAGAGTTTACTTCATTTCATTCATTTATCTTTATCAATAACATCACCACTACACCAACATCATCAAGTGCACCTTTGTTGTTTAAAATCGCTGTGGTGCTATGCTGCTGCGTTTTCTTGCTTGCGTTGTCGTGTAGGTATGTGCAATGCGCACATGTACTTGCATGTGTCTGTCTTCTTGTATGTTAGTAAGTTGGTAAAAAAAACTGCAGTTTTCTTGGCTTTTTACCTTTGATAATTTCGTTTCGTCTTTCTTTCTAAGCGCATACACGCATACACCTGTAAAAATAAGTAGTAGCGTTGTTATGAAATTGAATGATTTTTTGATTTCGTTTCTTCAGATTAAACTAATATATAAATGTGTGTATAGTTTGTTGGAATTTAAAATGAATAATGTGGATCATTCATATAGCATGCACTACTACTATTTCAATGAAAGTTAGATTTAAAGGGCTTGAGACATTCAACAGTATATTTCGTACATTTTATTATTATGGTAGTCTATTTCAAAAATAATGTACAGACTACCCCAGAAGCAACATTTATACGCTGCTGTAGCACATCTAATCTGCGTTTTATTGTTGGTAAATAAACCTATATTCAGACTCAGACTTGTTGTTACATCAAGCATACTTTACTACTGTAGTGGTAGTGGTGGTGGTGATGATGACGATGAAAATATGCATCCGAATCTTAACAATAATCGAGTTAAAAGTTGCATTTCTTTCAGATTCGATTCTTCTCGCAGTTGATTTTTAGATTTTTAGCTGATGTATTGTGTGTGCGAGCAAAAAGTAAACAGTCTGCATCTGCATGTTCTTCACACTCAACAATAAGTTACTGAACGGTGGCAACTGCCAAAGTTCTGCCTTTACTCTACAGAACCTTCCCTTTTCTTTTAAGAAAGAGAGAATTTATGGTATAAAACGTGCAGTTTAACTTTAACGCTCATGCGTGCTAAAAACTCCCTGTCTGCATATTATTATTACTGTTGTTGTTATTACTATCCTTATCATCATCATGCAATTTAATGTGATGTGATGATGGTGGTTGTACAGTGATTTTGCTTATTTAGGTATGTACATAATAATGGAAAACCTCAATTAGTGAGTCCATTCCTCTCTTTGCGTTGCGCGTGTGCACATCGTACATCAACAATGCATAGACAGACAAAGTAGAGTTTTCAAGATTTAAATCCTAAGTAAAATACAACAAACACGAAGTGTAAGTGCAATAAATAAAAGTGTAATAGTAGCAGTAAATAGTTTAGTAACAGTAAACAACAATAATAATGGATATAATAACAATAATAAGAAAGTGAGTCTAGTTTTATATTTTTGGTACAAAAACGAAACAAACCATGTAGCACTTAAACTGTCGCTCTCATCGTAAAAATAAAACAACGTTGTTACAAAAAGGACATCCTTAGTAGTAATCCCTCTTCGTGGTTGTAAATAAGCTCATATTTTTTTAAAAACAAAAACAAAAAAAAATTTTGAAGACGATTTGATGACTAGAATTAACTATACTATTAATAATAGTCTTGTATGGTAATATATTACTGCACATCCACTGACAGTACGAAATGAAGTGTCAGTACTTAGAATATAAAAAAATTCAACTGAAAGTTTGCAAGCTTTGCAAGCTTTTCAGATGGACAAGCGAATGGGCTAAGTGAGACGGAGAAAATAAAAATTGGGTTTTGCCGTAGTTTTTTTTCTTTGTACTTTCTTAACATAATTTAAATTATTCCAAATCTGAATATCAAACTGGTATTTTATTATTATTATTATCATTATTATTATTGTTATTTGGTATAATTTATCAATATTCAGGACTTGAAACAGCTTGCTCTTGCTAAACATCTAACTAGAATGAATTCTGGCTTGACTGATGTTTTCTTGTAAGTGCATTGCCGTTATAGCATGATTGATTTATGTCATTCTATTTCTGGCCACAATTCTCCACTGCTCTAACTTCAAATATAATAATATTAATAATACCGAAACTGATTACTTTTGTTTATACTTCTTCCCTTAAAATTGCTTCTCATCTTTTTTTTAGCAATCAACTTCCATCCTTTTTGGGATAATTTATTTTTATAGAAAAACTCTATTCTTTTCTATTTTCAACGCTATGTAATTTTATCGCATGCAAATCGTGTCACACACATAAAATGGTGCGTTTCTTGTATCAAATAATTATCGCTTAGAGATGTAAATGTCTATCATTTTAGATACTAATTTCCAAACTTACATCCTCATATCAACTGCAAAATTACTATTTTAGCTTCAAAATAATCTTATTGTACATCACAATACATTGACTTTGCTGTGACACTTTGCACAAAATAATGCAATTTTGGGCAAGTATGTATATCGAAGCAAAAAGAAAAATTTTGAGGAGAATATCATTTTGTAGCACAGCAATTGTTGCCACTAGTAAAAAATTTACGTCAAGTAAGTAGAAATTACTGTTTGAGATGAGATACTTTATTTTTTGAAACAAGAGTTTCCCTTTCACTTAACACATCTGCCCATATGCTACTACTACAACGGTTTGGTTAAGTATACCATGGATATGTGCGTCTATCTGTCTGACTTTACTTTTATCGTAATATCGTAGTTCGTCAATTCTTCAACAAGCAATAGACTCAATTTTTCTCTACATCATTGTTGCTTGCCACAATTTTTCTTTCATTCTGACTTGGCCTCAACCAAGTCAAGTGTCCATCCATGTTGCTCTCAAACTCGAACTCGTCCTTGTATCACTTGAGAGTATTGTTTCATTTACTTTGCTTTTTTGGTAAAGTTTCTTCTTTTTTTTCTACGTTTGTCCCCTGTCTGTACTCATTTAATTTTCTCTATCATTTTTCTGTTTTTTTTTCTCTCTCTGTTTTACACAGCTTTCCTGACGATTTCCATTTGACGAGTTCAATGTCACAAAACAGTTACACGTAAAAATAAATTTATAAAAGACGATTGTTTTGAGAATTGAAGACATTTTTGTTAAATAATTGAGCAAAATCTACATAAATTACAACAAAACGTTTGAACAAAGAAATTGTCACCACCACCAACCAAGTTCCATTTCTTTTCATGAAAGCGTTGAATGCGTGTTTGTTCGGTTTTGTGATCATCAAAATTTCATTCACAACAAATTTTCTTTGGGTTAAACCATAAGAGACATTGTTAAGTTTGACTGCTTACTATTTATTCGCAGAGAGTGCGACCACATGACATAATATGGTTACAGTAGAGTAGAAAGAATTTTGTTGTTATGTTGAGCAAAATGGTGTTAAAAAGAATGAAGAGTGTTGTGTAACATAATTTTTTTGGCTATTTGTGTGTAAAGTACTTTTTGATTGTGAATGGTTTTTTTATATTCCTGTACCGTGTTAAATGTGCGTGATTTTTATAAATTGAATATGAAAATAATGTGCTTAAATGTTCATCATCATCATCATCATAAAAATCATGAATGTTTACATGCCTAAAAAAGACAATAATTTTAACGGTTCTCTTTCACACTTAGGTACTACAAAGTGCGTATTTTTTTAAAAACGATGGCAATAAAACAAGTTGCATTGTAAATTGCTCCTTATCTACATACTACATGTGTACACTGAAAGAGAAACAAGATGAAGATGGTGATTTTCTTGAATGGTCGATCATAAAACATTAAAATTTATATGCTCCCATCTTGTTTGTAAAGTTACATTTCTGCCACTTATATCACCATTATTACCGTGATTATATTTCATTCAGGTAAAGTTGTTGTGAACCAGTGTTACGATTTCTTCAAAAATAAATCAATAAATAGTTGAAACAGATGTACATGCAGTAAACAAGCTAAAAAATATTATGTGGCAGAAACATTAGTGCACAAATCAAGATGAACATCAAATCAAACTCTTGTGCATGACGTTTGAGAGTGAGTGAGTTTAAACTTTAATTTTTTTTTTGAAACTTTAAAAACAATTTTCGAGGTAAGTTATTAAGTTGCCTAAATACTTCATTCGTACTTTTAATTTATGTGGATGATAAATTGCGTATGTTTGTAAATAGCAGGAACAAGCAAGTTGCACTATTATTCTCAATATTTTGGCTTTTATGGTGTCATCAACAAATTTTTTTTTGTATATCATTTAACATTACTTACACAACAATATTTTTTTTTGTGCTTGCATTCCTTAATTGTAAAAACCGTTATGTTTGTGCAATGTGCTCACGGTGATTATATCGCAGTAAAAGTAATACTTTTCGTAAAGTATATTATAATAAATAGCTAATTTCACTTTCGGTGAACATATGCGGAAACTACATCTACCTCAACATCACAGCAATTTTCCCACTGGCCTATTAAAAAAAGATGATTTTTTTACAAAGCATTTGAAATTCTTGGGCCTACTTTGTTTTCAAAATGGGTAAAAAATAAAATCCCTCAAAATTTTAAAATTAAATGACAGTAAAGCTATTAATGTTCGGGATATTTTGTCACTTTCTATCCAATCATATATAACTAGCCAATTAAAGTTTGTCATTATTTTAATCAATTAAAAATTTAATGATATTATGGCACTTGGCATGGCATATTGTGGCTAGTTTCCTGTAGCTACCTATGCGTAAATTTAGACGGCAAGTAACCCAAACTATTGCCTCAATTGACTGAAAACTTGAGGTGGGAATTGGAAATTGCCTACGTGAATTGGAGACCCTTTTTTTGTATCCCATCCAAAATGTGACTTACTATCAGCAATTATAGGTTCAGGTGGATCTGAAAGGTAATGAGGCTTAACTCAAGTCAACTGCGTATGTTTTTTTTCTAAAAAAAGAAAAGCAACTTCTCTGTAATTATTATTTTTTGTCTTATCAATTATTGCCACTAATAATCATAATTATATGATTTGCAATAATCAGTCCTTGAACATCACCGATTAAAAAAGAAACTTTGCCTTGGTTATTATTAGCGTTTGTAAACGCTCTTGTTGTGTAGCAATAATATAAATACTACCAAAAACACTTTTGCAACAGCCATGCCATCGTTGCGTAGGTTGTACAAAAATCACTTTTGATATTTATAAGAAAGGCAAATTTTTTTAAAATGGTGTTTCCCAAAAATTTTCGTCATTCTTTACAGGAGCCGTAATTTCGCAACTTGTGTGCCGTGTGTCTTTTTCGTGTGTCATAAATACCAAGTTACTTGTCCCTTTAATTGTTTTTGTTACAGAAATAATCAATTATTTAAAAAATATTGTTTTCTTTAACGGTCATAATATAGACAAAACTACCAATGTTATTATTATTTCATAATTACTACTTACTACTAAATCTGCATCTGTCATCACATTATCGTCACACTACTACACAAGTTTTATAGCGTCAGATTAAGTCAGATTGATAGGGAAAAAGTACCTATGTATATTTTTTTATCGCCATTAAATCTCTTTGATATCTTTTACGTAAACAGTTCGTAAAGATGGTGATTTGATAATAATATACTGATATTGTGACGTTGATGATGGCGACAAACAAAGAGGAACAATCTAATCTAGATCAAAGACGCACACGCATCAAAAAGTTTGAAGCATTCAACTGTGTGCCTCAGCTTGGCAGAAACTAACTGCTTCAATGATGTTGATGTACTTGGTGAACAAGTAGTGGTGTGTGTAAATCATCATCATAACTGTCGGCATTTTTTTATCACTTTACGTTTTCTTTAACAGCAGCAAAGGTCTTTTTTCATAAAAGTCACTGCATCACGACAGCAGCGTTTTTCAGAAAAAAAATGTATATAATAATCTTCAATTTTTGAATACTTGATGATTAAGTAATCATTCTTTTGATTTTTTTTGAATGTTTAATTTAGATGTAGCCGCTTTGTTTGTTATGCCTGCTACTGCTGTTGCTACCGCGTTTAATTTTGACTCCATGCTTTTTAGCTTCCAATTGAGTTCATCGTGTGTATGTATGAATGATAAAAAGGCTGATTTTCTTACGATAATGCAGATTCTGTCTACTGTGGTGGATGCAGAGGTAGACTGTGCAAAAAAACGTGATAATGTGAAGACTTGAAGATAATAGTATTATTATTACTATTATTGCGATTATATAAATGGGTGCACGACAATTTGCTATTCTGCATAACGATTTGCTAAAAAAAGTGTGAATAAAAAAAAAAAAATTGGAGACGTAACTTGGTTACAAACTATGGACTATCAATTGTACCTGGCTGAATCAAGTGACTCAATCTTTTATTTTCTTCATTTGGTTGCTCATTGAATGGTAGCATGATGATAACTAAGTGTCGAAGAATAATAATCTGAATAGTAGTTTATCTTCAGTCATGCTTCCACCTTCAGGCTGCTGTAGTTCATTACAAGAGCTAAATCTATTTGTATGGCAGCATGGGTAGATAGATATTCACATACTATTTAGGCATGCATGCATGTCTTTTTGATCCTGTAGAGTAACAAAACATGCTAACGTTTTAAGGGCTAGTTGTCAAGAAGCTATTTGATAGTCGTGAACCTGATAACAATTAAGCAAATTATGGTGTGTGGCAGTTAAAAAAAAGAATTCAGAGCTACAGACATACAACATGGTTATTGGAGGAGTTAGTTCTAGTGATAAGTACTATTATTAAATGTGTATTGCTGCGAGGCACATAATAAGTGTTGACTCGTTTCAAGCGTTTTCTATCAATGTTAAGAAATTAGCGATAGTTAAGAAATCGTACTTGAATTGTAAGCTCTAGCCATGATTAATGTCATTGCACTTGTTAAATAATACGAGCTAATCAATATCAAGTTGACTCACTGCGAAATTTCTGTACAGTGGAACCCAGAAAGTTGCAGATATGCAAGCATGTAGGCATGATACACAAATGCCGTAATTTACAATGAAACGATGGGGTTATTATGGGTTTTCAAATATTTTTTTGGCTTTCAACGTATATTTAGTACATACAGCTTATTTGACAAATAACGGCTGAGTAATAGAAAAAAGTACCTATTTGTTAACAGTTTTCAAGTCACTGTGAGGTGCTATTGTTAATATTAAGTTCTCGTAGTAGATTTCAATACTTTGAATGAAATAATCATGCTGATGAAAATAAAATTATTTCAACTTTTTAATAGAAACGTGCTCGATAACGCGGTGAGCCTCCTTATAAAATATATTTTTAAAAGCAATCTTCTTGACGATGACGTGATATTACTTTTCAGTTTTAAAAGTAAAGCCTTCTGTAAAGCGTTTTCTCTGTGAATTTGTCAAAATATCAAGTATTTAGCCAAGTTTTACGTTTCAGCCCATTTGCAAACTGTATTTCGTTCAGATGCGTTTGTTAATGTATTTACTATTTGATATCATATATTATTTCATATTTGCACGTTCTCGTTATCTTCTTACTTCCGCAGCTTTGCAAAAAGGAAACCACTGTTGTCTATTATTCAAAAATAGTATTAATTTACCAAAGGAAATATTTTATAACTGTTGCAGTTACGAGCAAATAAAAATGCAGGCGTATTATTTAAAAAAATCAGATTTCCTATTTTCCAAATTGTTTGTTGCAATGCATTGAAACATGAACTACTAGAGCTAGGTATTCAAATCCGGCAAAAAAACACTTATCCATTTTTTTATCTACAGTATATGAATCTGTATATTTTAGGTATAAACTAACTAGATGGAGGAAATAATAGATAAATGCTATTTTCTACTGCATGTTCAGTTTGTGACGTCATGCTCTTCTTTTTTGGTAATTTATACTTTTCAAGTTATTAGAATCAAATAGCTGACTTTCTTCAGCAAAAAACACGTTGAGTAATGAGACTACGAGATTTTTCATTGTAGCAATTTTCCACCGTCATCGACACATAATTATCTTCTAATAGCTTAATTTATTTATTTAATAATGGCTCCATGTTATATGCGGAGGCTCCTTTGAAGGAAGGTATTTTGCCACCGGGATATTTTTAAGTACAACAAATTACTTTTAAGGCGGCAGGCGCACATACATGAGGGGACTACTTGACAGAAAATCCAATGAGGTTCCTCAAAATTGCACATGTAACCTTTCATCTTGTAATACTATTATGGTAATGGTATATCAAAATGTGTCGATTCGAGCTAATTGTATAGGTGCAATTATTTTTTTTACAAGTTCTGCTTGACAATTTGCAACAAGCTCTACAATCAACAGTTATTGCACTTGTACCGTCACTGCTGCTGCTGCAATTAACAAAAAGGGGCCTCGTAAATATTTTTTGTCTTCCTTTTGTGCTTGCATGCAAACTGCAAACCTTACTTCATTTGAACCGTTTGTTATTTTTTGCTTATTATGACTCCACGCTTCATGTAGTTTATGCTCAGCAATTCAGCTAGAATATGATTCTAATAATTCTAATTTAGCTTTTGATAATTATATGTGTACCTCTGCAAAAGCTTGAAACAAAAATGGACTAAATAGTTAATATGAATCAACGGTCTTTCGAGTGCATAATTTTGGATATTGACGTTTTTAATGCTTTAAACCAGATCCCTATTTCCAGTGTTAAACTAATTCTTGACGATATTGTATGGTTGTCTAAAAAAACAAGAGGTGAAATGAGGTAGACATGACAAAAACCTCTGTTCCTATTTCATACCTTTTACCGTCGCATGCCTCGAAAGGCACACTTTTATTTATAGCGGAGTGCTAACAATTTTCAGGATTATCTTTCAAACAGCACTCGCTCATTAATTATTATTCCTTCATGCATGGTCTTACTTCAGCTTGTACCACACACCTGTGCACATGCCGTGTGTGTGTCTCATTGGTACAATTTTGAACAACTTCCCTTTCATGATAGGATTTTGGCGTAAAGAAATAAAAAGTTTGAAATTTAAGTCTGATGCCAACAGGGAGAGAAAACAAGATTTAAAATGCCCATAATAATAATTACTATTACTACAATAACAGTAAAAACATCATCATCATTATCATTTATGATCTTCCTGCTCAAACCTACATTCTTCAATATTATTATTATAGAGCAGCAAAATCCTAAGTGAAACGGCTATAAAACGTTGCTGATTTGCTTGAAATATTTTACTGAAAGCGATCAAGGACGTATTTTACATTTTGCTGCGTATATTATAATCTCTTTTGAAAAAAATAAAGTTTGTCTGTAATTCAATCAAAGTATAGTAGGATAAAGCATTTTGCGTAGGCTATCGAATTTCAAATGATTTGGTTTCATTTTTCTTTGTGGGGTTTTACATTGGGGATGAAATTTTCTCGTATGGAGTGACTCCTTGCCCAAAAGTGTGTACCTTCATGGAAAAACGCATGATGCTTACGTGCTCGAGTACGCAGTAAAAATGATTAATTCTCGTAATCATAGTTTGTTTCATTTAGCACAACAGGTAGATTGGACGTGATGCTCCACAATTTTTTTACTTGTGCAGTGGTATTTATAAAATAATATAAGTGTAACCAGTATGCTTATTATTATAGGTAATTTTCAAAGAGGGCTTCTTAACTTCATTTTCATTAGATTTTTCTCATTTTGATGTCTTATTATTCTCATTAATATCACAATAACAGCACTGATTTCTGTTATAATAAGATAATTGGTGCTCTTCTTTTTATAGATGTGAAGAACTTTTCCTTCACTTTTGTACTTGAATGAATGAAAGTTATTTATTAACTAGGTTTATATATCTTCTTTACGACGACGATTTTAAGGCAATGGTTACAGAAAAGTGCGTATTTTTAATTATCTACTATTACTTTTACAATTACAATAAAATATGCAAGGAAAGAGGATAAATGATAAATACTATGGTGTTGGAGTTTACTAAGCCAATGTTCAAAAGTTGATTGAAAAGAGGCAATTCAAAAAGAATGGTTTAGTGAAGATGAGAAGAACCAACGTTGTAAAGAAAAGAATCTTTAAAACTCAAATATATAAACCATGATAGTATAACTACAGCGTGGAAACCAAAAAAGAAGTGTAGCTGCCTGACCTGTAAAATGAAGTTCAAGGTCATTAGTTCAATAAGCTAGTCACACAAAAATTTTAAATTTTAAGCACTTGGAATCATAACTTAGTCAATGAAATATCGGGATACGACCAGGAGTCATGTAAAAATGAGCTACTGTGTAATTTTAAAAAAAATGATTGCTAGCAATACAATACAAATTGTAGCAAATTATTCTGCAGAACTACTGTTGAGCTAGTATGTTGCACTTTTATTGCACTCCATTCATTGATTCTTTAGCCTGTTTGCTAAAACTTAACGCAATATTTGAAATAAACATGCATCAAAATTATAATTGCAAGCAAGACATGCTGTTTAACATGTGCGTGCCATAATAATGGCAAGTTCAAATATGAAAAATCATCCACACGAATAATGAAACACGGAAATTAATTGGTGTGCTAAGTATCATTTTAAACTAATAAAACACACTTTTTTTGGTGCGACTTTTGGATGTTAACATTATATGCAACACATAGTTTTATTACATCTTCTTACGTCAGACAACATAGTACCACTAGAAAAACTCAAAAAAATCAATATAAAATATTCAAAAATGCACAACAAGTAACACAACCTCCAAACCGTAACTGAATTTACTGAAATATATTTCTGACTATGATAATCTGCCTGATAGGGATTAATAATAATGAAAACAAAGTACTGTTTCAGAGAGGGGGAAAGCTTTGCTTTATAAAAACCATATTATTAGTATTTTAACTACTGTAAAGCACGTCATGTTCTTGATTCATTCTTTCTTGACGTTTATGTAGGTATATATGTACATTCTTAACTTATCACAATAATAACTTTAGTTACCTTTACCCACGCATTTTTAACTTGTCGTGCTTGCCTGCCTCGCTGCTGCGCTTTATGCTCGCGAAACCCATATTAATTTGTTTGCTTAAACTTTAAAGTTGTTATAAGTTATAACTGCAAACACAACATTTGACGGTTTAAAAATGCTCATTCTTCTTTGTTTACCTTTACGAACAGCATAATCAAGTTTACGTGGAGGTACGTACCTATGTATGCACACAGTTTCAAAATGATATAGCATTATATAATGTTTACTAGTTGAGTACTCACATGAATAGTAATTAATTAATTGCTAACACCTAGTAACTAGCGTACTTTTTAAACAAAGGCTATTAACAACATGACAAGGGAAACAAATGTAAAAACAGAAATAAATCCTATTCTACAACCTATTATTATTAGCTTTTTTTCATACGATTAATTTTAATGCAATAAAAAATGGGAAGAGTTGTTGCTCAATCTTGTATTGAGCTATTTTAATTATACAAAGGAATTCAAATAAATGCTTTAAAAAAATTTTATGGGTGATCTGTGTCCGTAAGCACGCACGCGACTCAATGCAAATATCGAATAGGTATGCACAATGATTGCAAGAGAAGTGATGTTGTTAGCGCATTGTTGAGTTAAGAAGAAACAGTCTTTGTGACTGTAAGGTGTGTAGATACTAACTTTGAGATAATTGGTTTTAAATCAATTGCAGCATACTTAATTTTGTGTTTTTAGTGGTCTTGAACTTGCTATTGAGTAAATATGATCGTAAAAAGCACAAATACATTTAAATATTTTGCGTTTTTGGCGATGACATGAACGTTTACAGTTTCAAATGCATAAATCACAGCTTTCATTATTAGTCTTTTTATTACTGTTTTCAAAGGGAGGACGTAATTCTCAATTTCCGTTTCTTTCTGCAACACAAGGGTTTGCCTTGTCGTCGTACTGGTTACTGGTTGATGGTGAGGCGGCTTTAGGTAGCTACTACTACTACTACTGAAATTAAGCAAGTTTGTGTTTTGTGCGTTACTAGACAAGAAATCTTGTGATCTTGTGGTGAAAAAGTTTTTACAATGGTAAAAGGTAATGATTACACAGAGCAGTGCGTCTGATGGTGTGGTGTGGTGCATCACAATACCAACGTTTAGAAGTAATAACAAAGTTTAATAATAATAATAGTACAATAGCATTTCAAAGTGAAATTTCTTAAGTATGGAATAAAGAACAAGTTCTTGAAACATTCTATTGTTCTGTTGTGTAACAATTACTATCAGTCCTCGGAACTTTGTTAGTGTAAAGTTGTAAAAATCCAACGTTCAAGTCTGATGACTTGTGTGTTTCAATTTCAGTTATATCATTTATAGCGTTACCAGAAACAATACAAATTGTGCTGTTGACTTTGATCAGTCGCGAATATAAGCAAAACAGTAAAAACAATGAATGTCCTTACACATTCTCATGTACGGAAATATACAATAAAGGGTAACTACAACACTTGACTGCATGAACACAAGAAGACATTTATAATATGCCTTTGTGAGTGGTCTGTTTTGACACACATGCATTCTTTTTGGAAAAATCAAACGCAGTATCATCAAAAAATCATCATCATGAAGACCATTAATTTTTCAAGTCAGGATGCTAAACCAACATTGCCAACATATATGCTTGAACTGAATATTTAAAAAAAGAATATACACTCAAAGTTTGAAATTGAAACACAAGATTGCGTAAGCTGATGCAACTTTAATATTTTGACGATGATGGGTGAAAAATGGTGCTACAGATAGTACTACCGGAACCCAACAACGATGTTAACCGTCATCATAACAGTAATAACAACAGGGCTTCCAGTCGTGGGGACACGCGAATATACGATATTAACCCAGGTATTGCTGGAGCAGCTCAGCTAGATCCCAGATCAAAACCATGGTATCGTGGAGCTATTCCACCTCCAGGAGCACTGACGGCAGCTGCTGCTGCTGCTGCCACCGCTACGGGAGAACCGTCATTTAATTCTCTATGTGAAAGCAGACTTGGAGAAGATTCACTTTTTAGTTATGGATATGGTTAGTTGTTCATTTCTCCAGTACTATTTTCATTATTATTCTGATGTTTTTTATGGTTGGATATTATACGAGATAATACTTTTAAGTGACGGTCAACAAGCAACAGTTCATTTTTAATATGTGCGTATGAATGTATACATGTAGGTGTTCAACCACGGGAAGACACAACAGACGCCTCCGATGAAGTTCTTACCCGTATACGATCCGGGGTCATTCGAGACTCCGAGGTGAAGCACTCACCAGGACTTTTTCAATACTCTGAAATGCCATCTCTCCCCAGAAGCACACCTCCTCGTGCCTTTGGAAATATTACTACCGAGGAGGACAAAAATTCAGTATTCAAGTGAGAAAGCTTCGTGTTTTTAAAAAAAAATGATGTCAAAAGAAATTGGCCACTTTTGTTTTACACCGAAAAAGGAAACTTTTTTTTACACTACTAACGAATCGATTTGTCTTGTCATTTTTTTTTCAGGGGCTACCTAACAGCCATCCTTTCTTGTATATATGCCATATTTATTCTCATGCTGGGAGTGGTAGTGTACATTGCGGATCTTATATCAAGAACAGCGACACTTGCAGAGGTAACTAACTTCCATATACCACCATGATACACAATATTTCCATCTTCCCTGCGTTTTTCCCCTTTACAATTTTGTACAAGATGATTGTTGTGTTACGTATGTGTTGTCGTCGTGTCGTTTTTGAACATATTACCTCATCGTCGTTGAGAGAGTTGAAGTTAATTGTAGACTGCGCCATGTTTCAACACCAATTTTATCAAAACCAAAGACACGCAGAGACATTGATATAGCTTCGTATCTTTGAAACTTTGCCATTAGCAAGACCACGAAACATGTACCCAAAGAAACTCCCAAGTGAGCAAAATCAATCAACTAATTGCTTGTACCTGAACTACATTTTGCGCAATCTTTTTGGATGCTACTGTACTGTATTCATTTTCAATTATAATTCGAAGACTTGCTTTTACGTATGATAATTTTGAATGATTTGAAGCCGCCATTCGCTTTATTTCAAAGGTTCCTAAAATTTGCATAATATTTAATTATGATGGAATATATTCTTGCGTTACCAACAATGATAAAAATCATGAAAAGCAAATGGTTTGTAAGCATGACAAACGCTGAAAACGTTATTTGGCAAAAAAACAAACTAATCAGATTTATCAGGCACATGTGTAATTATTTTATGTTCTCCTAAATTTGTCTTCTTCTTGCACTTTCTCCTTTTGGATTTCATAGGTGTTTAGTGTGTACCTTGTGACCCTGGGTTTGATATGGTTGATATTCCTATACTGCGACATTAGACAAAATCAAGGTGGTAATGTAATCAGACTAGAGAATCACCATCTTGCACGAGGCAGCACCGTCAGCAACAATACATCCAGTGAGAGTAGTAGAAGCAGTCGAAACCACAATAGCAGCAGTCGCCATCATCGTCATCAGGAGCAGCAGCAGCATCACCACCAACATCCCCAAAATCTCAAGTTTTGGAAGGAAGACAATGGCGGTGGTGGTGGTGGTGGTGGAAAGTGTCATAGGAAAGATTTCCACCGGGGGAAACAGACTCAAAGATCCGACAGTGTGAAATTAGAGGATGGAATTTCCCATCTCTCTGTTTCAGTCACGCCGAGCAATGAGCCTTGCCGAATATATAGCTCAGACAGCTACACATTTTGTCGCAGTCGCCATTCCGGCAGCTTCTATTTGAAAATCGGAGCAGCAGGTAGGCAGCAAAATATAATGTAACATATCCGCTTCTTTATCAAATGCACAAATAAACCTGGCGGAAAAAAAGGAAGAATAATATCACACAAATATTTTACCTTCACTCCACATACAAAGGTACATTATTACAACAACAAAACAGAAAATCTATGCTTTCTAGACGGTTGTTGTAGAAGTGGCAGCAGCAGTAGTAGTAAAAAAAATTTTGAAGAGAGGAAAATTGGATAAAGAAATTCCGTGTAGGAGGTAGCATAGCAGTGTGTGCCAACTAATAGTAAGTAGCGCACGGAATGAAAACAACGCAGGTGATGTGTAGTTTTGTATTCCTTTTGCCGCAAAGGCACACAGAGCTAAATCCTCCCCAGAGTCACTTTCCCACTTTCATGATCTTCACGATGATCATCAACATCTTCAGCACAGACAAAAGCTTTGTTCTTCAGTTTCCTCCTCTTCTCCTCTTTTCTTCGGCTGTAATACATCTCTCCTTTTAAAACTACATAATAGCTTAGACATGGAAACATGTAAGTTTCTCTGTAATATGAAATGGATTGTATGCCATATTGAAGGAATATATCACGTATCCATATACTTTCCTCGGTTTCTACTGGATCATGGATATCATACACGAATTTCACCTGCCAATGTTTGCTACTACTAATATACATGGTGCATAGTACACAACCTATAAAGCAGTTATTGTCACTGGTGAGTGATATCATGGTCGAAATGTTTTCACATTACAGGAGAATGTTGTCTGAGAAGGTTTACGGACTTGAACAAAATCTGTGCCCTGTAAGCACGATACTACTTCAATTTGATGGATGCTTACTGCAGTGTAATAAGACCTTCCGAGTCTTCCGTGCAGCAGTGTTTAGGTTTATAGCTGCTTATAAAAAAAGCTGGTAGAAAATTAAAGCAAGTAATAACCGTAACAACATTGCTCAGGGAACCGGAAATTTGCTATAAAAAAAATAATAGTAATAATACGTTTATACTGTACTTCCGCCGGGTTTGATTAGCTTAACTTGTAAACGGTTGCCAATTTATTAAGCTAAATCACATATTAAGTTTTAATTAATTTATGGGATTTTGATTGCTTGTTATTAGGATTTTGTTTCGGCCATCTCATCCACTCGGGACTTTTACTATGTCGCCAAATCATATTTTTTACGACAGACGACGAAAAGGTTTTTAATAGATGTGCCAACGTTTCCAATCTTATTTTGGACATTTTATTTCCTATTTACTCGTTCCTCCTCCTTTTCGTCATTTTCAAGTATTCCAATGTAAGTCCTTGTGAAAATATGCATGAATAAATGGTAATAATGTAAATTAAAAAAATATTCCGCGTATGTGTAAGTATGTGTACAGTGTATGGTGTCAGTAATCTCATAGACACCCACACTCATAATTGAAATTACGTGTAGGATTTTTATATGAAGCTATTTCAATTATCTGATTTAATAAACATTTAATCCCGTTAAGTCGCACTGGACGATACAATTTGATTACTGACGAATGAATATTTATGAATTTTATTTTTCTACAATGAAGGTGATAATAAACCGTCACCAGGAGATTTCTCGTTTTGCCCTGATGCATTGCATCTCTTCAAGCCTGTGCTTTTGGTTCTGGAGTATTCTTCGGGAAACGGCAGACTCTTTGTACCACAAGATGACAGAGCATAGCCGACGAACTGAGCTACACAACTCATCCCATCCTCTTGCACATCATCACATTCCAGAGAGTCTTGATTCAATTACACCCTTAGCCTACACTAATCGAATGATTGAAGAAGGTAAACATTAATACATATGGCACCATAAAAGCTGATGATGATGATGAGGGCAACAGTGTTTGTCAACTTCTCATCATTTTCGACACAACCAAACACTAATAACACTACTTGTGCTAGTTTTAATTATAAAATGAGAAATGTTTTAGGAAACATGACATCAGATTATGTAGCATGTTTTAAAAGCGTTACCATCATAAAAAAGGGACATGTGTAGGTATATATCTTGCGAGCGAATAACGTTATGATATCTGAAAAATAAATATATAATAATTACTTTGAAGAATACATATACACAAATTTGCTTTCACTTCCAAAAAGTCGCTGTTCATTTAGATATTCATGATTTGAATATTATTATTGGATATATGTATAAGAGCAAAATGTTATTCCTGTTATTATTTAATTTAGCTCAAAACTTTTTCTCGTACAAAATCCCGCAGTAGTTTGTGCTTACCCTTTTTCGTGTTCCCCGACGGAATTGAATTTTTAGCCAATTTGTCCACTATACGCAACCAGTACCAGCATCCCATCCAAAATGAGTTTAAAAATCCTACCCTTTCATTTCTTTTCCTACTTACATCCATTAATCCGTTTTCATCAGCAAAATTGCGGGAAATCAACTAGCTGAATTATGTACATTTATAAGCATTACTGCTGAAGATTCGACATTTGATAAAGCTAATTTGTGCCTGCCTAAGCTGCTCTCACTTCGTCTCAAAGTTCCATTTCCTTTTAACCACTCCCATCTCGTTAATACAAATCTGCTTAGCCTCACAAACATAAAATGAATTATTTTGCTGGAGGCAGTCTGAAAACAGATTGGAGAGTGAGGTAAATCATAACTTCCTGGAAGTATGAAATGGACAATTTTTTTTTTATACATTTCTCATATTGCAGGTACATCTAGCTCTATAATATGCTTCCGCCGACCAGCTAAGCTACTTTTTAGTTTGAGTTCCGTAGTTACCTAGCACATTCATTCACACTATTTCCACCTTCTTGTTGAGTAAAGATGCTTGAATGTGTGGATGTAAAATGGAATCATTGTATCAAACTTGAGACTCATCAATTTTTAAAATAGTCGTGAGAGATACAGTAGTTCTCTCTTTTGATTACCATGATAATACTAATAACCCTTTTTTATTTGTTTTTCCAGAGTCGCACCAGAACGCTTTTGCATTTCTGAACGCTACTTCCGCAATTACATCGTTTTACGACCCCTGTGTCGAATTTTCTACAATATCAGAACTGGTTTTGAAAATGTCCCCGTATTTATATCCGTTCAGCATTGAATATTCCATACTTGTTGGTAAGTCATCAATCATCATCGTATTTTTATTCATTTATTTTTCCATTTATTTTGCAACGTTCACGGTTCGAGTAAGACTGATAAAAAATGTCATATAGGTACACATATATCAGATTGAATTCTAAACCCTTGTACGTTAGTAGAATACTGTGCAAGTGAGTAAACCCGACGAAGTACAAAAGATATAAATGTCGTGCAGAAAGGACACTAATCCCTCTTTACCAGCCAAAAAATAAGATTTTGGTTCATTACGTAGGCTTTTCCTCTTTCGTTCTATCGTGTCAGTTCATTTAAAAGGCTGTTCATTTAAAAGGATGTTCGTGCAAAGTTTTTCCGTTTCAACACTACAGTTAAAAACTGGCAGTAAAAATAACTTGTTTGTGTATGTAAGTATCAAATATATTTTCTCTCTGCACGTTGCGTTCCAAACTCTTAAAATTCCTTTTATGTGACCATCTCTTGTATCTAAGCTTATGCCCATCACAAGTTCCCCCGGTCCTAGCCACTGGCAATGCAGATAGAAAGAAGGGACAGAGAAGCATGTAGTTTTGATGTATTTTGTGTTTCATGTTGCAAAAAGACGAGAGATATAAAGTAGAAGATAAAAAGGGAAAGAAAGATACTTCCATGAGATAGGTATACGTACAAAATAGTGCATAAATGGAACTGACTAATTGCCTGTTTACTTTTTTAACACACTGTTGCTGCTGCTGCAGCTCTTACGTCTCTGCCTGCTCGTTAGTGTTAGGGATGTTAGTTTGGGGTTTTACCTTCGTTCATTTTTTTTCCTCTGCTATAAATCTTTTTTTTTTTTGTTTGTTGTCTTTCTTCTTATAAGTCGGAGTTCTCTTCATAATGTGGCAAAATATTGGAAAGGGGAAACGCGTTGGTCATCATAACGGAGGCTCACGTTGTTTCCACCATCCACATCACAATTCGCCAGCGGCCAGCTTTACAAACCATTTGGTGATCCACGCTGATTGCCACTCAGCTAATAAAGGACTCTTTGCTGGACTTTTGGTTCTCGTGGGAACTGTCGTCAGTGTC
>JAHZMZ010004163.1:0-16752 GCA_027743805.1 Lepidocyrtoides sp. E14 | reverse complement strand
GCTGGAATGACGAAAGAGGTGCGCTGGAATGACGAAAGAGGTGCGCTGGAATGACGAAAGAGGTGCGCTGGAATGACGAAAGAGGTGCGCTGGAATGACGGTCCGGGTTCGCTGCGGTGACTCAGCCCATATCTCCAAAAATTTGCGCTTGTGTGTGCTATGAATATTCCAGCAGAATACTACTACTACTGCTCGTTTTTTTTCGAAATTATTTATATTGCCGGTTTGAGCTTGGATAATTGAATCAACTAATTGAAGTGGATTAAGTATGGCATTGCTGGAAAGAAAGCACGTAATAGCTAGAGCTTATCAGGCTCGAGATTATGGTAACTTCAACTCAATTGAAGATTGCTTCAAAGCATTGGCTGTCAGTGATGCTGACGGGGTTAAACTTAACGATGAGTGGAAAATAGTTTTTGACGCTACCCAAGTTGGTTTTTTGCTCTTTTCAAATCAGCATTCACACCTGTTTCCTGATGGAATTCCATGCTGTCCCGTCAAAGGTGATTGAGTATTGATTATTGATTAGGAGTTTTATTGATCATATTATGTTCATGCAAAATAATTATTTCCATCGTTTGTTTCCTTCGTAGGCTGTAAGGGTTATGTGTTTGGTGGGCGACGATGCGTTCATGCTCGGGCTGATTGTGCGGGTGAAAAGAAGTGGCTTTTCCGAGGTGGCACCTTTAACTCCGACGGTGATTTGAAAAGTTATGAATTTATCAATTTAGTAATGCTGTTGTTTTGATTTTTCTATGAATACTGGGTTGTTTTGACATTCGGTTTTTTTAATTTATTAAATTAAGATTATGGCACTTTACGAGACCGTTTGGTTGGCACTTTAAATGCACCCTTTGTGGCGGCCCATTCTGGGGATCCATGCATCATGTCATGCATTGGTACTAGAACATTAACTTTTCCCGAACTTAACGTATCTGTTCAAGCGTCCGTGGTGGGGGGCCTTTCCTTATGCATCAAGATGCTAAATTCTGACACAGTTTCATACATGCGGAAATGCAGGTTTGGCGAAATGATTTTTTTAAACTGTCTCGCATGCTTCCACATTGCCCAAAAGGTGTGCATAATAATATGTTGCGTTTGTAATTATTTTTTTTTAAATTTGCAGCCTGCCTCGAGCAGGGAAGCCACTTAGGAGAGTGGGGTCATTGGTGCTCTGCACATTGGAGCAAACGAGGTAATGATTTTTACACGGAATGCTAATTAATTTAATGGGACAAGCATGATGATTCTGGCTTTATTAACATCACATACAGATAGCACGTCACGTTTAGAGGATGCATACAAGGCATTGTGGAGAGAGACCAGTGGCCAGGAAGAGTTCGACGAGGATGACAAGGACGGTTGGATTAAGATGTGGAGAGCCATTAAGTCATGCAATTTTAAGCCTTACAAAAGGGTATTTTTCCAAGACGGATTTTTCACCTTCAAGGTGGACGACGAAGGTCGTGTATTCAGAAGAACAAGTTTCGGGGTACTGGCTCCATTTAATAGAAAACCCTTTAATGCACGTATATCACAAATCATATTCACCTTCACACAAAAAATAAATATTTGAATGGTTGCAGGACTACTGGATTGGATGCTGTTTAAAGCCCTTTTGTTTTCGTCCCACCAGAAAGACCAAAAAAGCAGCGACCCTATGCAAATACCACTCCTCATACACTGAGGTTACGAGCAAGGACATGATTGGCACTGGTGAAGCAGCCTAAAACAACCAGCTCGGATGAATCAGTTTGAAGAAGTTTTAAAAAAATATGCTCCAGAAGAAAAGTTTTACCATATCGAAATAACAGACCATTTTTTCGCTACATAATCTAGATGCTACTAAAGTGTATTCAACGTTTGGATATTATGAATCATTATAATTAATTATTAAACGCACTAATCCTAGATAATATGTAACATAAATGCTCCAGAGAAATAAAATCACAAATGATTAAATATTTACAATGGTATTTCTTGTGGATAAAGCTTATATTATTAATTATTGTGTGATGACTTTGGCTCCGTTTGTCTGGGAGGCTCAAATTATCTCCACACCTTCTTCCGTTTGACGGGGAGCAGTGGGGACTCAAACTTGTGGCAAGTGGTCCCAGGAGGATTGTCGTTCATGGCCTGTGTACATTTCTACGGGTTTAAAAATTTACACATTATGGAGTCATGTAAAACTAATAGGCGTTCATTTTAACATATAATAGGAAAGTGGCGTCACATACCTGCATGGCTGAGGAAAGGTCCAAATGACCCTTCACCAAGTGGTCTGCTGCTCTTGTATTCAACTCGCACTTTGTTAAATCCGTAGCACATGCCATCTTGCTGCTAGCTCTCCATTGAAGGTTAAGAAACGCAACAATGTTGCCCATCTTTAGCGTATCCTCAAGACCAACCTTATTCAGGGAATCCCAAAATTTAATTTTTATCACATGTCTCCATTGATCCGAAATGTCCACAATTTGCCCAAGGCCGCCGTCATATCTTGGAGGTTGGTAAACTTTCGACCAAAACTTGCTGCATACTGTACGTGTGGAGTCTCAAGGGGGCTAATCGTAGTTTCCTTTAGGGACGAAAATCGCATGTCGGCCTCTCCTTTTGAACTGGTCATCTTTACCTCTTTAAATTGAAAAACCTGACCCTCACTGATTGATTCCAGAACGTCATTGTGGGGCCTCCAGATGAATATTTGTCCGTTACGTGGAACGCCACTCACATAGTGGACCGAGTCAACCACTCGAACCTACGAACGGTAATAATAATAATATCATGGTGATGTGAAAAAAATTATGGTTACAATATGTAATGTACTGTCAACTCGTCCTAGTACAACCTTCAAAATCGGCGTCACCCGAAATTCCAACTTTAATTTCCGCAGCTGCTCTGCAAACTGCTCCTTCACCTCCTCCCGGACATTGTCGTCGAATTTTTGACGCGCACCGTCCACCTTTCTACGTTTGGCTATGCTTAGTTTGCCCTTTAGATGAAGGATGCAGTTTATTCATTAACTATTTTGGATCAAAGTGAATCAATTTATTAAACGTCAGCATTTTTTGCAATGCTGCGTTGGTTCATGAAGGTAACCTACGTAGACGTCAGAGCCAACGAAATCGTCGTCAGCATGCGCAGCCATGTAGAGGACAAGATCGTCAGCGTCACCCTTTTCCAACGCGTTCAGATGAACATTTGGAATCTTTCGGGAAACAAGCCCCTCTCGAACCTCTTGTTCAATTCCGGGGAGATATTCTTCGCGGGCCTGATCTATTTTACCTTCCATGGCCAACTGGTACTGGGAAAATTCCTTTTCACTGTAAGACCCTGAAAATTGAATTTATAAAAAAAATCAGCTGGACAATAAGATAAACCATGAACTGGGCTTATTTTTATAGCGAACTTATTTAATAAAACAAAACAAAAAAATGAGAATCGCATTTTCAATATTACCTGCAGTGTCGCCACACTTCACATTGTAGACGATAGGGTACGCTCACACCACGAGCAGCCTCAGGAGAGGGAAAATTTTACCAGAATGCCCATTTGAATGGGCATATTCGAGAGAGTCCTCCAGCTTTTCAAGTCGGTCGTTTTCTGTTGATTCCCACCTCCAGTCATCATCAGTTTCACTGTCAGTTAGCAACGACCGGGTAAGGTCATCAATTTCCTCCTCTGACATGTGTTGGTTACCTCCGATTTCGCTTTGGCTAAAGTCAAAGCTGTCGACCGAGTTGGCAACCGATACGAACATTTTGTTATCATCATCCTCAGCAAATTCACTGTCAAAGCAGTCCACATCTTGAGCTCCAGAATTTTCAGTTACAGTTGAAACTAAAACGTACCATATTACGACATCTAATTAGGACATATTATCAGGACATCTTATTAGGACATCTTATCAGGACATCTTATTAGAACATCTTATCAGGACATCTTATTAGGACATCTTATTATGACATCTTATCACATCATTAATGCATAACTAATGCTACGTACAAAAACATTAGTACTACTACCTTGCGTTTTCTGCAAACTACTGCTTTGGCTAGATCCAGCCGTCACACAAGTAGTAGCGTCACTCCAATTAGTATTTTCGTTATCCTCGTTGAATTTTTTATGGCGTCGTCCAATGCCTTTTGAAATACTGCAATGGTCCTTCCCGACGCAGTGCTAAATCCGACTCTAATGTGTTTGGCCTGTAGAAGCTTGAATTGGTCGTCGGCAGGGCTGCTCTCAGCTGGATTAGCTTTTTAAAAAAATCAGGCACTTTGACTTTAAACCTCCCACTTGTGATTGCATTTCTTTTATCATGTAAGTTTTCTGTAAAAAAATATTTTCTTTTTAAATTACCGAAAAAATCGCCGCCAAATTTTTTCCTTGCTAGCTCCAGTGCCATCTCAGAGACCACAACCGGTTTTGCCCCGGCCATAGTCAAGCCGACATTAACGGGCTTCAGGCTTGGTGAGCTCCCTGTTGGCTGTTCATTGATTGCTCCCACTTGACCCACTTCCTTTGTGGTTCCGAGCTCATCGGGTGGCATTTTTTATTGAATTAAACACATAATCATCAGCATCACATCAATACTATCGTGCTGTCGAAAATTCTAAGTAACGTAACGATTTGATTCGACTGCCCGTTGTGTGATATTTTGTAATTTTAATTTTTTATCTCACCTTTTAATTAATCGCACGGTCAAAGGGATTCAAAAAATTTCAAAATATTATTATTATGAAGACATGAATAAAATACCTTGTTGGGCTTCCATCTCCTCGAATTTTCTAATCGCAGCATCTAATGCCTCTTGTTTTACTTTTATGCGTTTCCCTCCAGCAGTAGTGAAGGCCATTGTCGCCATGGGACCAAAAGTTTCCATTTCCTGTAATGGGATGTCCTGGGTCTCCCTTCCAAGCGCCCTGGATGATGGCCCAGCTGAAAAAAAATCAAGATAACCACAAAAACTTTACAATTCAACCAATGAGGACTATTTCACCAAAATATTACCACAAACAGCGAGGTGAGTCGAGTAATATTATTGCTATTCACTCCTTTAGGGCTGCCCATTGACAAACTCTAACGGTGGGAGATACGGTAGCATTGATTGCATTGCTTCACTCACATAACACAACAAAAATACAATGCATGCTTGCTGCTCAGCTCAAAGAAAACAAATGCACAGTGTTCTCAATGGAGCACAAAGTGACCAAAACTACTTTATATGAGAATTAGAAAAAGGTTGACAGAGTGATGCAATAAGTCATTAAACGAGTGGGTTGATCAAGCTATTTTTAATTTGGAAAATAGCAATGAATGATTTTAATTTTTAAAAAAATGGCTCCGTATAGAACTGACAGTTAAAGTACGTTCAGTAAACACTCAGTTTATTATCCATTACGTCTTAAAGAAAATATTGAGCCTTCATACTGGAAACCGTTATATCAAAAAATTTATTCGTTTTTCATGCAAAATCTTGATGAATATTTTGATTTGAAAAGTTTAAAGTTTGTCACACAAAAATTCAGAGTTGAAGCTCACGAATCCTTCCGTTCTCTTTTATACTTTTTAAAACAGGCATATAAAAGATGAAGAGATTGAACATTTTGACCATCAGTTTGATGATCATATTATTGAGTTATTAGAGCTCACATATGACGAGGACGATAAACTTACAGAATTGCGACAAAAAGTTCTTCCACACTTGAAAAAGTGCAGTGGTTATTATAATTGCAAATATCATAGTGAGTTGGGACAAACTTCAATCATTGACTAGATTCTAATGATCAAGTTAATATGTTTAATGTGACATTGGAGCGTGCTTTACCTCATTATGAGCAATATAAGAGGAAAGCTGGTTGCAGATGTAAAATTTTGGTTTTTTCCTATTCATCTGCAATTTTACTTCATAATGCCACAAAAACATTTCTCAAAGGACATGAGTACGAAAGTAGAAGATATTTGATTGATTGTGCTGAGAAATTTTTCAATAAGCTTCGCAGTGGAGAATACAATATTTCGTGCTACTAAATGTCTAGATTTTGAAGAAAATATGTCTTGTGTGAGAGAGCTTTTTTCCATTGAAAGTGACTTTAGATTAATTTTCAAAGAATTTGAGATTAAAGTTCACGAATCAGTGTCCAAATATTTACTGGAAATTATGCATGAATTAATGTACAAAATGCCAAAATGCTCAATATGTAAAAATTTTAATCATCTAAAACCTCGTCCAACCCATTAAGCATCATGGAGCACTCATGCAGCGTGAAACAAGCCATGAGGCTATTTGGTACTGATTTGCACCAATACTTGCTTGAAAATAACTTGATTGATGAGTTTATTCAAGTTGCAGTTGATGAATAATCCGATTACTGGTTTGAGCATTGTAAAACAGAGTTAAATTTTTGTATAGGTTGCCAGTTTAATAACTTTTCATGTACCAACTGCATTTTAAGTAACACTGTACCTTTTTTCGTTGAATTTGAATTATCACTAGACCTCTACTTGGTTGTTCTTGTTACAGAAATGAGTGACTTTTTCATACAAAAAATAAAATCGTGTAACATGTGCAACGAAATTTCCCAGCTGTTGTCTGGATATTAAAAATGTCTTTATAACTCTTAAAAGCCACTTTCAAGTGTTGTGGCTGCCACTGCATGGATAATATACAAAAGTGGTTATTTTTTTCAAAACTGACTTTTTTGTTACATGCAAAATAGTAAAAACATCTGTCTTTTTCCGCATGATTATTGATAAAATAAAAAACTGTGCAAGTTGCAAAACACTTCAAATCAGCCTTGTGACTGCTTCTTGGTTTGCTAGTGAGGCTCTCAAGCTTATAAACTTTTGGCAAGCTCATCCAGTAATTTTTGAGATACTTATAGTGGCATACAAGACTTTCATTGTCGAAAATATAATAAACTGCCCAAAGTGTGTTTAGTGTTTCCAGAATGCCAGGATTATAGTTGGTTGAAGCGCAATTGCCGCCCGATCCCTGTTTTTGGGAAGATAGCAGTAACACACGGGCTTTTTCGGTGAAGGTGCACGAAGACTTTTTATTTTTCAAGTCTAAAACTCGGCTTCCCAGTACCTTCTATTTTAGACTGTGCCAGTTAGACAAGTTTGTAAACGATTTAAGGGAATTTCTTGACCGCAATCGTGACTTTGGTCCGATTGTTGGTAATAATAATTAACAAAGAATTCTTACCCACGAGTTCTGGGATGATTCTTCTGTACTTAAGTGCGATGGAGTGCGAATTAAGTTTTATAAAAAATTGCCAGAAGGAGAAAACTTTTACGTTTTCCCTCAAAAAGCTTCGAAAATATCTACAGGTGATGGTAGTTATTACACCGATGAGCTGGCTAGATGCAGCTCTGCTGAACTAACTCAGTTTCTACATGATTGTTATCGCATTAGGCGGTATTATGAGTGATAATGTGTGGGACAACATGCCTTCACTAGAAGTTGTTGACTTCTCAGTTTATGAAGGCTCATCTGTAAGAGAAATATTTTTTTTATCACAGTCAGATACCCAACACTGTGGACGAATTCGTCATAATCATCCGTTATGAAGGAGAAGCGCACATTGCTCTTGACACCGAGGAAAGCGACGACGACGACGAAATCAGGTTAATTTTTTATCAGCCTCCTCTATTTGAAACTGGACAGTTGTTGTAAACTTGTACGGAACAGTTACGAGAATGTCAGCGTGGAAAGCCATGCCCGCACAAGACAATGTGGACTTTTCAGTTTACGATGGCTCTTCATTGGCACAAGTTTTTTTGTTTGAAAACAATATACGGTATCTTGGACATCTTGAGCTCCACCCCGTCCACTTTTCTGAGAGAAAAGTTTACACATTTTCTGGGTCTGAAGACAGCTACAACAACGAGCCCTGTATGATTCTTTGACTGTGATGGAGAGAAACCGTTTCTGGAAAGGTGATGTAAAGTTGTACAGCAAATTTATTTTTTAAGAATATCTTTTATTAAAACACTATTTTAGTAAAAAAATATTTTATGCACATACATTTTTATAAAGTTTGTAGTTTGTAAGAAAATATTATGATGCACTTTTATTTTAAGAAGTTTATAGTTTTTAGAAATCAATAATTTTTTAGCCAGTAAGAAAATATTTTATGCACACACATTTTTATAAAGTTTGTAGTCTGTAAGAAAATATTATAATATGCACTTTTATTTTAAGAAGTTTATAGTATTTAGAAATCAATCATTTTTTAGCCAGTAAGAAAATATTTTATGCACACACATTTTTATAAAGTTTGTAGTCTGTAAGAAAATATAATTATCAAGTGAATTTTTTTTTTATCATTTTATTATGAAGTGAAGTTTTTATCCATAATCAGTTTTTAGTATGTTCGCATTTTATTGTAAAGCGAAATTTTTTTTATTCATATTTAAAATGCACTCATAAATTTAAGTGAAAATGTAAAAAAAAATTATTTAAACTTTTTTGAAAATTTGCGCAACCAAAAAAATATAAAAAACAATAAATCCCAAATATTTCATATCGACAATTTATTTATTAGTATTGGATGGGGCAGAATGAGACGTAGTAATGGATCAGCAGCAACAGACAAAGAAAGTAAGAGTATACATTGAATACTACGTACGCATGAAAAATGCATGAACTTGTCAATGGCACGAGCCAAGTAGCAAGGCGGAGAAGCTGAAGACCAGTAGCTAATAGGCAATCATCAAGTTGTTAACACGTAATTGCATCAAAGCAAGCGGCCCAGTGACCGAGCTCCAAAAAACTTGTTCTTTGAATGAAGTCCGGCATAGGACCGAACAGCCGTCAACTTGTACCACAGCGCCATATATGCTCCGATAACGGTACTTAGGTACCTAATATTATTATATGCGAATGAATCGTCTCAGGATTTGTATTTAACTACATTGGAATCAGCCAAAAAACGTCAATTTATGCGAATGAATCGCGTAAAAAATAGCCTAAAAACGATTCATTCGCATAAATTGAAAAGTTTAAAAAACAATTTCAAAACTTTTCAGTTTATGCGAATGCATCGCACATTTTGCGGGTATGTGATTTTGGGGCTTTTTTGGCCAAAATGCATCAAAATATGGTCATTTTTGGTGTGCCATTCGCATATTTTCAAAACATATTTATCTTTTTTAGATGCTTGTAATTTCAAATTAAACGATTTGTGCACAAAAAAACTTTTTAGAAAGTCGCATTTGACAAAACTCTAGAATTCACAAAAAAGAATTTCCCCAAAACTGAAATAAGCAAGACTACTAGTCTGCTGATACTACTTGACTAATGGTCGGGCAGTTGTGTGTTTGAAGTGTAGAACAAGCAAGTATTCATCACTAATCCCCAAACCGTTTATTTCCCGACGACTTCACCTTCTACAAACTATTACATTTTTATGCCTACCAGCGGACGTAGTGGTAGTACCCGTCTCAAGTTAAACCGTACGGTGTAATTTAAAACACTTGTGGGTTTAAGTTCAACAAAACTGACTAGACGGCACAGTTACAGTGTTTTAGCAGACAGTATGTTGGAAAAATCAAAGGAAAAAATTAGGTACTTCACAATTGTGTGTGTGTGGTTTGCAATGCCAGCAATGCAAGTATTTGTCCCAACTTTATATGGATAAAGTCCAAAATCGTAATTGGGATCGCTAACTGTTTTAGTGAATCTGTGGGTTCACGCTTCAAATAAACCATATGCAGCAGTAGTGACTGTGGACAAGCTTGAACTTTGTTCATAAATTTTCTAATTATCAGCACTAGTGTCTGCAGTGTCAATGGTACTCATGACTTCATTTGAAGGAGTAATATTAGTTGATTATGAAGGTTTATGTTTGATGGAAGCTTTCTGTAGCGTAGTACAGGCCCAGTACTGTAAGCGGCAAGGCAGTAAAACTCAAGCAAACGACCGCTAGCAGCACACATTTGCCCGAAATAAAACCACCCATTCCATCTTGTCCAATTCACGTTCAGTAGGACGGCATGATCGTCGCTAATTTTAAGTTTTCCAACACACAAGCTTTGAAAAGAAACAGTCAGTCATCAAAACGAGCACGAGTGGACTGGAGGATAACCAGATCAGCAGAGAGCAGACAACACAATAATTTTCATTTTCTTTCTTTTCAAAAAACTTTGTGGGGCAAAAAAATAAAATTGTCTTTTCTGTTACTCTTTATTTGTTGTGTGCAGTGTAACTACATTTTTTATTTAATGCACACATCATCCACGGAGATGTCGTCAGTCATTTCCACAATAACTGAAAATAGTTGAGAACCGGAGCAGGGATATGAGTAGAGCTAGCAAAGTTGCATTTGTCCTGAGTGGAGGAACTAGTGGTGTAGTTAGGAGGAGAGAATTCGGGCATTCTGCTCGCTAGTCATCATTCTTGAGCTTTGGTTAACGCTACAGATAAATATCCTAACGCCTCCATTACATTTCTTACGACGGTAAGGCTCGCGTATAGGAGCTTTTTTCTCTAAAAAGGCTGGGAAAAAAAGGTTTTAAAATCTTTTGATTCATAAAACTCTAAATGCTATTATTAATTCTGTTCATTGCACTGCAATGTATCAGACCGTTCGTTTATACTAGTTTGAAACTGTCCTTTTAATAAGTTTCGTCATCACTGATCTTCGGATTTTTCAAACTTCGGAGTCACTATTCCCAAAATTCGTAAGATACGGAGCAGCAGATACTCCTCTTATCATCCAATATATTTTTGATCAAGCATTATTAGCAGGTATGCTTTTATTCAAACAACTAACCAACTCCAGGTAATTCTACCCAAACTAAAATAAAATTTTCCGTTCCCTTATGAATATGGGTGAGAGATTTCTTGTTTTGTTCTCTTTTAACTACTTACTGGAGTATATTTCAGGTATTTTTATGGAATAGCCTACAATGAAAAAAGTGTTTCCATATTCACCAACCGCTTTCCTAAGATTAATTTGTATGGCATTTTGGATGGATTACAATATGTTCCGTTGACAATCAGAATGCTATGCAGGAATTGGAATATAAAAATATAAAGTTCAATGCCTCAACTTGTCAAAGGTTGGATGATTTACTGTTCTAATCCGAACCCAACCCTCGGAAAAATTAATTTGTTACCATTAACCTAGTCAAGGTTTAGTAGTTCCTTCCTAATTACATAAGTTGTCTCCGTATATATTACGACATTGAAGATGATAAGCGTGTCATGATACTACTCAAATGGCAAAGTGTAGACGCATCGTTTTAGGTAGGTACTTTTTTCCTTACGATTGCTTAGGTATGGTATACCAGTGAAGCAATACCCATGGAGTGAGCTTTTTTGGCATGTGCTGCCTGCTTTCTGTTAATTTGAGTTCATTGAGTCAACAACGCCATTCTTCAATGAGCTTAGGGGAGCGAAATTCATGAAACAGAGTGCAGACATCTATTCGTCGCCCAGTGTGTATTTTTTCCTGTTTTTTGAATTGTATTGAGTGGAATTGAATTTTTTATTTAGCCAGGTGTCACATTGTTTCAGTCATTTCTGTCTGATTTTACAACCATCTGTGCAATTAGTTGCCTCTATCATTCTAGAATATATTATATCATACCTATTTGCATGCCAAATCTTGTATTAAAGACATTGACAATAGTTATTATTATTTACTTGAATAAAATTTTTCTTTCTTTTACAATTAAAAGTTTACATTTGTCAACAAAAATTACATACTTGGATTTTTTATCTTCTAGTTTCTCACTACTTTTTAGTAAGTTTAAGTTTTTACAATAGCGGTTCCAAATTTGAATACCATTCCATTGTAATGACATTTTACATATTTGTTTATTTGGTTTTGGTACTGCTAATCTACGAATACCTTTACTCTCTTCATTTTTGTATATAAACCAACCGCTGAATAGTTTGGAGTTTCTTTTTTTAAACATAAATTTCAAAAATGCTAAGGTTTTTCTTTCATTTATAGTTAGAAAATTTATCCTTTCCATTATTTCGAAAATATTAACTTTCTCAATATTATTGAATCGACCAAATTTTTTCCTGTAAATATTTGGATAAAAATAAGATACCAAGAACCTGTTAATATTATTTTGTAGTTTTGCTACACAAGCTTTGTTGGGAGTAGCCCAAAATAGTAATCCATAATCCACTTTACTAACAACAAATGCTGACAAAACACACTTCAGAAATTTTTCATTAATCATGCGTCTTATGCTGTACATTTTTGCAAGTGCTGCATTTTGTTTTCTCTGTATATTATCACAGTGTAGTTTGTAACATAAAGTGGTGTCTAGCATTACCCCTAAATATTTAAACTCATTTACCAGTTTAATGTCTTCACTATTTAGTTTTATTCCTCCTTTCAATTCTTTTGCAGAACGGTAATCAAGAGCTTTGTGGAAAACTATGCTTTTTGTTTTTGTTATGTTCATTTTTAGTCCGTTAATGACACACCATTCATACAAATTCTTCAAACATTCATTGACCAGTTCTGTTCCTTCGAAAGATTTACTTCATTCGGTGTAAATTATCAAATCATCTGCAAACAGGCAATAGTTGATTGAAACGTGTTCTCCAGTATCGGTTATATATAACGTGAAGAAGAAGTGTAAAACAGAAGTTTCATGTACAGTAATTTTCAAAAGCTTTAGTAATAAAAGACGAGTTGTTGATTGCCCTAAAGTTACAAGCTAAGAATCTAGAACCTTTTTTCTTAAAAAATGCTATGGTTTTAGTTGTTTTAATGCTGTCTGGTATAATTCCACATGTAAATATATTAAGAAGTAATAAATACAACGGTGTTATTAACTGATTAATGTATTGTTTATAGATTTTTCTCGGTACATATTTATTTGCTTCTGATGATTTGTTAACCTCTGACACAATGGTAGATATTTCTTGACGTGTTATTGGTACACTATTCGCTTCTTTGAAATCAACTATATTATTAACCGCCATGTAATTTCCTTCATACGCTTCTAGGAATTCTGAGCAGTTGTTTACATTGCTAATAGCATCTTGTACAATAAACTCCTTTGCTAGAAGATCACATATGGTTTGGTCGTCGTTAACAATTTTGTCGTTGTCTATAAGTTTGGTGATTTTTGGATTGCTAACTTTTTTATAGTGTATAAGTTCATCTATTATGCTCCAAGCTCCAGCTGAGTTTTTTACCTGTGAGAGCTTCTTGTTAAAATAATTCTTTTTCGCTGTGCTTATGTTGTAATTTACGGCATTACGCAGTTTCTTATATTTAATTAATAATGAACTGTCTGTAAGACTTTTTGTTTTTAACTTATCTGTATCTTTACACATCTGTCTTAGTTCAGCATTAAACCATGGTGTTTGACTACCTTTGACAGCCCTTCTTTTAAGTGGTGCATGCTTATTCAGCACTCCTAATATTAGACTCTCAATTATTTAAGCACTGCTTTCATGTATAATTTCATCCTTCCATGTATCAACTAGAAATGACCAGTCTATTCTGTCAAAATCAGCTATTAAATCTTCATATATTTATGTTTTTAAAGTTGCGATATTCAATATATTTTGATGGTTGCTTTTGTTTAATATTATTTTGTATGGCATAGATCATATTATGATCTGTGCTTGAAAAATGTATTGAACTGCTTTCAGAAAATTTAGTATTTTTTGTAGTGTTAAAATAATTTATTAGAGTATTGGTTGCTAATTTATTATCACCTACTGTTCTTATTGCTATTTGTGTAGAACATTTAATTAATTGGCATAAATTGAACTCATTTGTTATGCTCATTATGTTATTTCTGTTTGTTGATTTTGTTTTGTGATCTATGTTGAAGTCACCGAACATTATATATTCTATTTTTAGTGTAGTCAGATATAGTAATACTTTTTCAAGAGACCCAAATGCGTTTTCATTCACTTTATCAGGTGGAATATATATAACAACTGCAATCACTGGTTTCTGAAACTTTCTTACAATTTTGATTTCTATGCATTCTAATATGCTTGGAGGTTCCACTGGAAGTTCTACTAATTCATTATTATATATATCATTGATATAAATTAACAAACCCCCTCCTTCTCTTTCTTTTCTATCTATTCTGAGCATGTGGTGGTTAAGAACAGAAAACCAATTTTCGTGATTCCGTGGTTTCAGTTTTGTCTCGGTAATACCACATTTCAATGTTTTTTTCGTTGTTTAGAATATCGTATAGTTCTTCAAATTTGTTAGTGATTCCGTTGATATTAAGATGAATATATTTTCTTCGTTTTAGTAGTAGTTGTATGTAGGTTGATTTCTCTTCTTAAATGTCTTGTGATGTGATATCATCTGCAGTATCACTGAATGGTAATTCTCCTAGGAAATTGTAATCATTTACTACATAAGCTGTTGCAAGCTTACAACTATTGCATATTCTATCATATTCAATGAAAACTGGTTTGTTGTCTATATATCCAGTTGGACGAATTATTTGTGCTCTAAATCCACATTTGACACATGGCATCCATTTGTAGGTCTCTTGACTGGGATCCATTACATTTTGATTTTTTATAGAAAAATAATAGGTTAGTATTGTTCTTTATTTTTTAATTAAGTAGTATTTTAACTTCATTGATTCGGATGTTTTTGCAAGGCTTACGTTTAAATGAGCATTTATAGTATTTATCCAGCTATGCTCAAAGCTGCATTATGTTTGGTGTATGGTGTAAGCTGCTCATCAGTTTATATTTGGTACTAGACTTCTTGTAATAAACTCTTTATGTTTTGTGGTTACACGATATTCCACTTCACTCAATGTTGTGCATGGCGGTATATTTGAGGTCCAATGATGGGAAGTAAATTATGTTTACATTATTCTTGATAATTTTTACTTCACTTTTAAAAGTTAAAACTTGGATTAAAACACTATTTAATCTATTATTGTCAGTTTACTTAAAATAAACGAGTTAAATTCTGTCTATAGCAGTATTTAGTTCAGTTTGCGCTTTCAAAATAAATATTTTATTTAATAAAATCACGGAGCAATTATAAGACGATGTTGCTCCTCTGTGTGTCTAGAATGAATATCCTGCACCTGATCTAATGGATTTCGCATTTCTGCTGTATTTGTATATAAAACTTGTTTTCTTTGTTGGCTAACCGAGGTACAGAAAAATTTTAATTTTAATTTCAGAAATTACAAACCTTTTTATGATTCTGTGGAAAATCGTCTTTTTACTAACTGATTTTGCACTATTTCTTTGGATTATTTATTTTACAGTTTTGATCAGCTTGAGAAGATCGATTCTGTTCCTTCATACTTTTCACATGTCTGTTCCTAGATTTTCTCAGCTGTTGAAAATGTTTTTGGAAAAACTGGACAAACATGACAAAATTCAAAATGTATTTCAAGCAATCCCAATGACTTTCCACAGTAATAGATTTAACGTCGCCTTCCAATTCCGAAATTCATACCCTGAGAGGACTCCATAATTATTTTATAAACAGACCGAAAAAGTAGCGCTCAATTACCAAAATTTTTACTACAAATATTAATTTTCTCATTTCGCAAATTCAATGTTTTGGTGCACCTTTGTGCAATCTTTGTCAAACGTTAATCATCACTTCGACTTCACATTCCGTCAAGTTAACATCATAAAGTTTTGCTTGTATTCCTTGTCACGTTTGCAATCCAAAAGATTCAAATGAAAAGTTTCGGCTGATAAATAGGAATGAATTAATTATCGGATTATTGAATTCACCAGTAAATTCCGTGATTAGGTTAAATGTCTGCTCAAATTCTTGCACAGCAACAAAATTTGCACCATTCCCATTCACTTTTTATTTAATTCAGACAAATTCTATCTTTATAGCTTTTTAAATATAATAGGTTGTAATATTTTTGGCTACATTCTCCTTTCGTGGATTTGAAAAATTCTGCATGATTCATCCAAGCAGATTTGCTGGCATGATCCGATCGATTTGCAGTTGACAAATGGACAATCATATTTCCAGATGTTGTAGCGAATACATAACCGAAAGTTTATTTTTGTAATGTTTCACCCGTAAATTTGAATGACGTGGGTCTTTCTGATTTTTGAGAATAATTTTTGCTAAATAGACAAAGCATTGCCATGTGATAGAGACATGTTCCAGAGATGGTTGTGTCCCAAAAATGTAAACGACTACTCCTGGTGAGGTAAGGTATGTATTCAAGTTATTCAAACAAATATTTTTAAACCACAAATTGCTTTTCTTCAATATCCTCGCTTATTGGCTTCATGACCCTTTATTTTTCGATTTCATCTTTAGTGGCATACTTACAGCTTATGTATGGCAAATTACTAACTTAATCAAGAACTAATTATTGGCTTAATTGCAAACTACTAAATGAATTGCAAACTAACTATTGGTATTATTATTAGCTCGCTGCATGATTCATGCAGAAGAGCTTATTATCACACTTTGTCTGTCTGTGTGTCTTGTCTGTCTGTCCACTTTATTTTTTGAACCATCATGAATCAACTGTTTTTCAAAATTTGAAAAAAGAGTTGAACCATCATGAATCAACTTTTTTTTCAAAATTTGAAAATAAGTTGAACCATCATGAATCAACTTTTATTCAAAAATTGAAAAAAATTTGAACCATCATGAATCAACTTTTATTTAAAATTTTTAAAAAAATTGAACCATCGTGAATCAACTGTTTTTCAAAATTTGAAAAAAGAGTTGAACCATCATGAATCAACTTTTTTTCAAAATTTGAAAAATGAGCTGAACCATCATGAAT
>JAHZMZ010004162.1:0-10485 GCA_027743805.1 Lepidocyrtoides sp. E14 | reverse complement strand
GCATGCATGCATGCATGTAGCAAAAGCAACATCATCAGCGATATAAGAGAAAGTACGCAACGTTTGCCTGCTTGCTTTCCTCCACCATGCATGCATGCATGCATGCAGTAAACTTATTTATACAAGCCAAGCGAGCGGTTTTGCTTTTTTGCGAAAGAGCAAAAGCAACCAAAAGCATAATAAACATAAAACAAGGCTGAAATAAGCAGCGTGGTTGATGGAGGGTTTGGAATGGTGTTGGTTGGGAGTAAAATACTGTGTGGCAGTAGGTAAGCATTAAAGTAAGTATAGTTGTGTGTGAGATTCTGCTAAATGCATGGTATGAAAAAAACAAGCGACAGGCAAGCTGCATAGTATTTTTACTAATATAATAATAATAATAAAATACTTCACAATAGTAAATTTCTTCTTTTTTCTCACTCTTTACAATCAAGTGCATATGTGTGTAACTGGACGTGGAATATGCCAAAAGGGAAAATGTATTAATATTATTATTATTATTGTGCCTTTTCTCTTCCCCTTGCTTTTCACTCCATAATAGTATCCCATCGTATGATCTCGAGTTTATTTATATTTCCGTATAATTTGCTTCCTTTTCTATTGTGTTGCACAATTTTCTAAAATGTACGCCCATTTAAATGGATGTGTGTAAAATATGCACATTAGTATTATGAAAACGCATTAGTAGCAGGAACCCGTTTTAGACAAATTAAATGGTTATTTCGAAATTTAGCAGTGTTAGTTTACGGCACGTTGTGTATGTTACTCAATTTAAGTTTCAAGTTACAGTAGCAGTAGTTTCTAAAATGAACACACTGAATCGAGTACTAACGTAAAGCTATAGAGCATTGACTGTTTGTGCTGCATAATGTGGAAAAAAGATAGAATCAAGCAAGTCGAGCTGAGGACAATGGTAGCATTGGAATCTGCAGGTGTATAAATATCTTTCCAGATACAGCCAAAGTTCAACCAAACATCTTACGCGGAATTTTAACATTTTTTGCATATTACTTTCATATTTTGTTGCTTTCTTTCTCGATGGTATGTCACGGTTTGATGCTTCAGTCAATACTTTTGGGAGAATGTTCAACTTTTCTTTATTCAAGATACCGTGCAGTAGTAGTCGGTTGACTTTCCGTCCGTAACCTCAAACATGCCTCTTTGTTTACATTTTTCATCTATTAGTCACCACTACCACCAGTCCACCACACTCTTGTATAAAAGTAAGCGGTCCATGTGAAAATACTATTACAACATAAATTGTCATCTCTTTATTATGCAAACTTGAGCAATGAGCATGCTTCGTATCTACTGTAGAGTAATTTAGTGATGATGGAAATTCATCACATGAAAATGTCCTGGTATAAAGCGGTTACGAGCCAAGGAATTAACTGGCTGTTTTGTACCGATGCAGTTAGTAGTTAAAAAGTTTCTGTTCTGCCAAGCCAAATCACCCTTCCACTGTACTACTGTACCCGTTCTTATTTTTCAGACTTTCCGTTTCTGCATTAAATATTTTGTGTACGTCCCGTATCATACTTTTCCCGGCACTACTACCACTTGCCTGCCTGTTGTGATAGTACTAGTGATGCTAAGTAATAATGACACCGACCGGGTAAAAGCAAGAAGTGGCTTTTTGTTGAATAACACTAAACCTCACTCGACTCAGTTACTTGTCACCACATCATTGTAGCAATACTCGTGCTGCCTCTGCCACTTTCCCTGATCCTGATATTCTGTGCCTACATGCTTACTATCACAACATTATGAGGACGATCATCGTCAATGATGCTGAATGGTGGATTGCATATACTAGACTTGTGATATGTGATTTTATACAGCAAAGAGAATTAGCAACCTTCACTAAACTGGCAATAACCATATATGATATAAGAGGTGCTTTCAAGAATTAAATTCGTCTACATAATTGTATCCACGTAGGTAATATCTAGACAGACATGTAGTGATTTTCTCATGTTGCCAGCCAGAGACAAGTGTGTTTCCACATAACCATCACCACATCACACAAACATACATAAACATAGTGTGTTGGTGAGAGAAAGAAAATGTAAACTGAATGAGAGAGAAAGTGAACTCAGCAAACCAATAATATTTAAGCTAGTGAAGCAAAACCCTCAGCTTAATATCCTATCATCATCACAGTCGTGAACATCTTTATATTTGTTATTGTTTTCCACCACCACTACTACCACCGTCGCTCACTATTACCATTCTAGACTATAATGCATGCTCGTTGTGCATTGTTATTTTGGCATGCATGAATATAATAGATTTATACATAGGTTAGTAATAAATGGTAGGTTTCTTTGTGTTGCATAACTCACTTCCACTTTTCTCTTGCATCATTCACTTTCACATATACATAATATTTATATAAAGTACAACAACAATTTATACACATTTATGTAAGTATTTCTAGAGATGGGCTTGGAGCGTAGTATTCGCTCACTACTTACTACCTAAATAACAACGTAACCACCGCTCATAACCATGCAGTACTTGCTAGCAAATTATCATTGTAAAACTGAGAAGGGGACGTAAAAATGACTGCCTTCTTGCTGCTTATTATTATAGTTATGTGGGCTCATCTGGTTTCTAGATGACTTTTTCCTCTCTCTCTTTTTCTCTCTTTCTTGTTTTAACTAACTGTTCATAATACACAGACAGACAGAGACGTTTCATTTGAATGAATACTTCAGAAAATCTCTTCGTTTCCAGACCACACACCATCATAATGAAAGAATAATCAGTTTGGCTCCTTCTCTTCTTTCCCCATTCAAAGCGGCTATATACGCTCTAGCTTTGTTCATCTTTCTCTCTTGCATTCAGTGGCTCTCTCCCTGAAAATTGTAAAACTTGAACCTTTTTCAGCAAAAGCAGAAAACCATGTAGTCGCATTGTTCTGTGAAACATGGAACAAAGAGAAATGGAAGCGTATATTTTGTCCCATCACCACTGGTTCACAGTGAGAGAGTGAGAACAGCAATGGAATGGTCGGGGAGGTGCCTACTCCTGGTAGAAAAGGAACCATTTGTATACCAATGTGTTTAAAAACTATTCATAGTATTTGTGATCATCATCTTTACACAATTTCACGTATTGTCCTCCTCTTCCTTTTGTCATAGTCATCATATTAATGTGTATTGGTTCTTTGTTTACTACTTTGCATGCAATGCTATGCCTATTGTGTTTTCTGTGAATGCAGAGAGTGTGTCTGAGTTATTTGTCTGGTCTGATCCCGTACACTGTGCTATTGCTAGCAGAAGCTGATGCATTTTCATGTTGGCTCTGGTTAAATGATTGGAGACTATATAGTACTGTCTCGTAGTAGACACATTAGGTTTTGTGGTTTGGAAACATTGTCAAAGTGTTTTTGCTGTAGAGCATCACTTGGACCAAGAGAGTCTAGTGTTTGTAGTAAATTCTGCGTATGCTTTGAATTCCATTCCATCTTTTCCTTTTTGGTGTCTAGTAGTAGTCCAGCAGAGCCATTCCAGACTCTAGCTATTAAATCCTGTAAAAATTTTTTGACTGTGCACCTGTTTTCACGAAAATATACCATGAGTCTGAAATCATGTAGGCACCAAAATCAGTAATGGTACCTTTTGTATTTTTGTCATTAAATACAGTGTGTTTTCGTTGATAAAGTTGCATGGAAGCAATAACCTTATACCACCTAATACACTTGAAGAAAAACAAAATCAAGCCAATAACAATGCAGCAGCAGAGGCAATGTTGGCGGTAACCGCACAAGTTTTATTTTTATTCCAACAAAAGGGTTCCATCCATCCACTACCACAAAGGCTAGCATAGCATTTCAGCAAGCTGGTATCCTCATATAGCCCCTGGCCGTTGTTGTACGTAAGGGCTTCTATGTTCCTTTCTGTACAGTAAGTGGAACGAAAAAGGACAAGTTTGGAATATCTATAAGGCATCGTCACCATCATCATCAACAACATTGTAGTGTGTGCAGAAGAAATGATGGTTATTGTAGAGCATGGTGAAGGTATAGTAGTAGGAAGCAAGCCGTAGAAGCAGCAGACAAACAAGCTTTTACTACTGCCACCTTTTTTCATACATTTTTTCTTCTTTCTGTGGTGCTACTTGCGTTGCTTAAATCGACTGACTGCACATACACACATGCCACAAAGGCACACACATACACACACACGCGAAAAAAAAAGCAGAAGAGCGATCAGCAGGCAACTAGGCAGACTGCAACTGTGTAAGCATTCCAGGTTTTAAAAAGGTTGACCTGCGCTCTTCTCTCGCCCATTGCCAGACTAAGGGAAGAAGGAAAGGAAAGAAAGGAAAAAGACAGAGATAGAAAGAGAACTGAAGAGAGAGAGAGAGAGAGAGAGAGAGAGAGAGAGAGAGAGAGAGAAGAACTAGTGAGCATATACATATTGGAATAGACTTTCTTCTTTTCTGCTATATGAATGTATGACCGGGTTCCGTGTATTTTTATAACACTGAACAAACGAGCATTCAACAGCATCAGAAGCACTAGCAGCACTCAATGATAGTGGAACTATAATACTATCACCAAAGTGTTCCTACTTTAAGCAGGTCACCACTACCACTAGCAGTAGTACAAGCAGCACGCTAGACTAAACCATCATACCAGGAAGGAGCCACGAATGCAAGTTGCTAAAAAAACGGCCACGAGAAGGACTATGTACAAAGTTCCATGAAACAAGAGAAGAAAACGCCAGAGTTAGGCCACAGACTTGGCAAAAGTAAAATGTATGAATGTATTCTAAAGGATGAGAAAAGATACTTGAAGGGAATTATATACACCTATGTGAAAATGTTTATATTATGGGTAAAGTACCTCTTTTCTCTCTCGTGCACTATGTGTACTTAGCCTTCTCATGGTGGTGATGGTGGTGGTGGTGTTACAGTTAAGCTGAGAAAAGGAGCAAAAGTAGTACTTAAGAATGTATGTACACACGCGGTTGTTACACTTCTACTTCCTATTTCACATTTATCTGGACTACCTACGTACATACATGTAGTCAGTCATCATACATTTATTGAACTTGCTAATATCTAAACTATATGTTTCTCCTTTTATTTCTTGCATACAAAAAAGTTATTATTATTCCTTTTTCTCGTTCCTAGTCGTCTAGTGATGTGCAGTATAGATGTGGTCCTTCTAGTTCTGCTGCTGAAACCGGAGAAAGAGCAAAAACTAATATATATTATCAGATATATGTATACACAATGAAAGTCCGTCCGTCCAAAAAAAAAATTCGCTCTTTATGTCGTATGTATAGTTTACCAAGAAAAAGCACAAGAGTCAGCAGAGACTTAACTTTTGTTCAGTGAAATGGTATGAGAAGGGAAAAGAGGAAGAAAAAGAGCTGGCATGCCAGCATAAGAGAGAAAAAACGGGTAGACTTGAGGAAGCCAGAAAGCAATCCTAAAGCTGCTAAAGTCTACTCTTTTTTATAAGGTGATAAGCATACAAAACTTATCAGCATTCTTATTGTGTTGCTGCACCCGAATCTATTCAGCAAAAAGAGAAAGAGCAAGAGAGTTAAAATAAAAAAAATATCTAGGAGTAAGAAGAGCAAAGCATTGAGAAAGAAGGAAAGAGCAAGAAAAAGAACCATCGTAAGCCACAACATGAACAAAAAGTGTACATTCTAAAAAGCATGCATAATATATGATATGTGCATATTTATATGCACAGGGCACAGACATATATATGATATATGAATAAAACGCAAAAGTTATTATTGCTAATGCACATTGTGTTATATGGCTTCACAATTTTCGGCTTATTATTATTACCATGTTGGGAGAGAGGGAGGGAGGGAGGCAGAGAGAGAGAGAGAGAGAGAGAGATGCATGACTTTCTTTTCTCTTATTCTCCATTTCATATTCTTCCTCTTCTCTACTAGCTTTGTCCTTCCTATTCTTCTCGTTCTTTTTGACAAAACGTTATGATGGCAGTTCTATTACTATTTCTTGTTGAATGTAAAGGAATGAGAGCGTCAAATAAACTATGACACTATCATGCAAAGTTATGTATATATGCTTTGTGATATGTGCATTCATCGTGATATTCCTTGCGGAAAGCAAATGATCATGGGCACTGTGGTGTGTTGTGCTGTACTGAAATGAGCATACTACTTTTCTTTTATTTTGTCTACCTACTTATTTTTACGACATATTATGTAGATATAGTATGAGCGTGTGAATAAGTTTGTGCAAATGTGTTTCTTTTTGTCAATGAGAAACCTATTATTGTGAAGCGAACTACTGCACCTGGCGTAATACAGAAGAAAAAAAAACTTTTATTGTTGAAGATACGACCTGAATGTTACAAAAGCTTTGTACACAACCAGTACTTATGACATCTCAGATAACATATTACGTACTTGTGTTTGTAGAAGGCATTTTTTGACTGGCGTAGGAAAGAAAAATGTGTCTATGTATACGAGTCGACGCTCGCTCGATGCTCTGCTCAAGAGAAATTTCTTCAAGTAACGTGGTGCAAAACTGCTCAGCATTAATCATCCTTTACATTTTCTCTTTTTCTCTGACTTTTGTGTAAACCGAGTGAGAGCATGTTTTCTTTTTTGAGTCACATTCACATATTTTTTAAAAGAAACAATATGTGAAGGTAAAACGTTTTACAAAGCAAAAAAAAAGCATGAAAAAATTGTATGTGCGGGGGTCAGGCTGCATTATCAATGAAAAAAATACAGGTAACATTGCATGTAGTAGTCTATGCTCCTTGATTACATGAAAAGTTGATTTTATGGAGCAAGTGATGCAGTATTGCAGTACTAAAAAATAAACCGGATCACTGCCGTGATTTTTCATCGAAGGACGTTGGGGCTGAAGCCGATGGAATGTTTTTGTACTTTTCTGTGAAAAGATTCTTAGATCAGGGTGATGAGAAGTTGGCATAATTGACACTCAATGAAAGGACTTTTGCTGTTGAACGAGTGCATATTACTATACTAAGCTTTCGTGTTCATCACTCATCGTGTCTGTCAATCAGCACCTCAGTAGCTGAATTTCAGCTTGAGAAAGGAGCAACAAGGAGTTCCTTGTTTGACTAAACAGCAACTATGAATATCTCTTGTTTAATTAGAAGCATTTCTTTGAAAATTCATCGTTGCATTTGCGCTCTTGGTTATTACTTTTGCTTTCACTTATGGTTTCACAATACCCATGTACGTGTTTCATATGCGTGCAACATACGTGTTGAGTAAAATAGAACACGTTTTGAGGATTAAGCTTAAAACTAGAGTAGGTTCGTGATATGATGGAAAAGCTCCCCATAATGCTTCAAGTGGAACGAATGACTCCTACTAGCTAACTGATTTTGAAAACAGTCAGCGCAACAACGTATAGTGTAATACTGGGTACATACAGGCTCACAAAACCCAACGTATTCAAATTTTGAAAAGACGTGAGGAGATAAACTGAAGTGCTCATCCTTCACTTGAAAGGACCACTTGTTTAGTCAGTTCAACAATTTAAACACAAGGTATTGTTTAAACTTTCCAGCTTATAATCAGATTCTGCATGCTCAAAAAATTGAAACGATGCATCCATGTAAAAACTTTCCCATGATTGTGAATTGAGCTAGCGGTTTTACGTGAAATCTGAACGAATGCTACAAATTTTATTTAATTGCTCATTTTCTTGTAAACTTTTTAACACTGTGAGTAACCTCAAACTGCTCATAGGTAATTAATTTAATAGACAATTCAATTTTTCCTGTTTTTCCATTTAAGTTGAACTAAATATGAAAGATTTTACGCATTCCTTGTGTTCAATGAGTCATTGACCAGCTTCAATTTCTGCAGTAGTACATCATTAAAAACGCACATGCCTACACCAACAGTGGCCTTAATAGGTCTCAAAACTAGTGTGAGAAAAATTATTCTTACTCGAATGTGTCCTGGTTCAGCTTTGAAAGCGCATACAGACGAGAACGCTTATAAGAATATTATTATTGCGCCATTTTTCCAGTGAATTAATGAGGCAAAAACAACATGTCGTGAGTCAATGAGTCATGCATATTTTTTCTTGCGTTTTGAATGAAATGTTGGAAAAGTGGTTGCTAAATTTAATTTTCTAGATTAAACTACTGCGTAGAAAATCAAATGCGGTCATTCAAGACAGAGTTTTGAACTCTCTGTTATTGTGACATGACCTAGTAACCCCATTTAATTTGTGAGCACTTTGTAATTTTATCAGATTTTACATACGATCAACCAGTTCCCGTTACTTGAGAGGTTTCATAGCTTCAGGTGCCATGCAAGCTAAAATATGTTTATATACCTATGATGAGGAAATAAATGCAAGCTGAATAAGGTGCTTAGTCAAACAGCATTCACTTCACATTCGTGTACAAACAAACATATTAGGCGCAAGACGTTGGCGATAAGAGCAACAAATAATAACAAAAAGTAAATTAAGTACTCTTGCATTGCGCAAGAACTTTGTTCGTCATGTCCTGGGTACACGTCGCAATGATGTACGTATAAAGGTATTATTAGGCAGGTCATAGGTAGATCCACTCCATGTAGACAGTTTAAATACTAAATCGCACATATTGTAGTACAATCAGGTAGTAGCATACGAATCATGTGTGTTCATATGTGGAGAAAGTCTAAGAATTTTGTTTAACTCATTGATCAAGTTCAAAATAGTAAAAAGAGTGTAACATGAAAGTTTCTCATCTAATCCAAGCGGATTGCTCGTGTCGATAAGAGCAGAACCGGATGAATTAGGGTGGAGTGGAGAGGGAGGAAACGTGGAAATAGTGCACATGGGAAATAGCTGTGTTCGCCAGAGTTTTCCATATAATAAGATGGAGTTGATTATATATGAGAAATAAGCTACATGCACATTATGCATATCCGCTCTTCTAGATTTTAGTGGAACAACGCAGTCCAGCAAAGAATTTGCATGATCAATTGACTAAACTCAAGTTTCAAAAGTAGCATGGCTGAACGCTGGTGGTAAAGCCAGAATTACTTTTGGGTATAAACCTAACCCACCACCACCGTTGCGTTACAATACTACTACTACTGCATCAAGCGAAAGGGAGAGTAGGTCAGCAAGGCCTGCCAGTTTAAGTCGGTCGAGTGAAACCCCTCTTTTCCGTTTCCCATCCTTTTAACAAGCCTTCCAATAACATTCTTGCTTTATGCTTGAACACCGTATTTATGTATGTATGTATATCATGTGGAGTAGTTAGGTACCCAACTTCACGAAAACGTACACGATGTTATTGATGTTCTTTGGATGCCGCTACAACTGCTTGGTACAACTTACACTTGAGCTTCAAGTGATGCCGTTGACGGGATGTAATCAATCTCACCCAACACCAACTGGGAAGAAGTAAAGTTCATAAAGCCACCTCAGTTGGTTTGGTGTCGTTGGTCGGTCGGTGGTAGAAGCGGCGGTAGTTAGAAAGTACTTTGCATGTACTTTGAACAAACATGTATTTCATGATGATGACCCAGAGGCTGGAATAGAAATGGTAAAAGCCAATTTTTGCTCATTGCTCTATGTACCAAAAACCAACAATCATTACTCAGCTCCTGTACAATAAGGGTAAAAAATCAAATTCCTTTTTCTTCCTTTCGGGAAGACCACGACATGAACAAAGAAAACTTTCACTTTGAGTAAAATAAGGCACACTTTGTTTTAAATCGTTGATTAACGGCACACTTATAAATTACGGATCAGAGAGCCATCATTCCAACGTATTCCAACCGTAAATGACTTTTGTATATATATGCATGCATGCAATTCATAACGATAACTTCTTGTCAATAAGTAGAGCACACAATCTTTCGAGAAACTAGTAATCAATTACTAATAAAATATGAATTTTATTCTTTTTTTCAATTTTTTCATATAAATTCACTATACATTTTCTAGTAAAAAATTAAGTTAACAAAATACCATGCAAATGCAAATTAAAACTTTGAACCACAAAACGACTTAAAATTATTAGTACTCTCATAACATAAGAGAACATTATCTATATTTGAAATGATTTCAGGTGAAAAAGCAATGGTTTGCTACTAAACAAAAAAAAAAATGATTTTGGAATTTTTGTTTTGCTAACACAAACAGATCAGTTCATAAAACTTGAAAGGAAATAATTTACTATTGCATAAAATGGTATCATAATCCTGAGCTTCATTGTTCTACTGTTTGCTTCTCGACTAGCCGACGAAACATACCATCTTCGATTGTCATCAGTTCATGGTATGCCCCAACTTCATCAAACCTTCCGTCGTTTAGAACGGCAATTTTATCTAGAATAATTAATTAATACCAGTAGACGTTACTCATTTTTATAAATACGTTATTTAGACAAAATCAGCTGAATGTACTCACCAGCATGACGAAAACAAAATATTACATTGACAATACAATCTTACCAGAGAAGCAGTAAAAAATCATCATAACAAACGC
>JAHZMZ010004161.1:0-10950 GCA_027743805.1 Lepidocyrtoides sp. E14 | reverse complement strand
ATTTATAATTTTTTTCCTTACAAAAGACTCTTATGCTGATCTCATCCGCATACTATCTTGAATTTAATCATATACAACAGTATCAGTAGTAGTAGTACTTGTGTATACATACTTATGTACTTTTGAAAGTATATCTTCAAGTGTATGGAAAAAAATTAAAAAGATTTGGGATACCGAAGCATGTGGTAGTGATTGGTATTGATATTTTTTGGTGATATATGCTCGCATACAACAGCAGCTGCAGCATCAGTGATAACAATTTTTCGAGCATGTGAGGAGATGAGATGATTGGCTATCATCATCGTCATCATCATCGCCACCATCATCATTACTTATTGTTACGAAATGGAATTGTGAGAGAAGAGGATAAAAAGTTTTGCGTTTTTTCATGCATTGTGTATTCACAACAACTCATTCAAATCCTATTGAGACAATAATCATAGTAATGGGAATAATTGGCAGTTATTTTTTGAGTGGAGCATATATATTCATCAGTGAAGAAGAAAATGGCAAGGAGTAAAAAGGTAAATAGTAGTAATGATGGCGTGTGATGGTGCTATAATAGAGTAGCAGCCACAGTTTACTGCACAGTTTATCCTACTGTCGTCGTTCTCTTCTTCTCCAACATGTTTTCAATCAAGTGGAAGTGGTAGAGAGAGAAAAAAAGTAAATGTAAGAAATTCTCGGTCCAATATGAGGGGACAACAAGAGCAAGAAAAAAGAGGAATAACATAAAAAACGAAGAATTAAAGCAGAAGTTGAGAATATAGGTACATGTAAGTACGTCTTCTTGTGCATTAGGCAGTTATATAGTTTACGAGCAAAGCCAATAATAAATGAGTTGAGTTGTAGTAATAAAAAAGGTTAAAATAAAATTCATGACTATTTTTTCTTAACTTGCCATGTCCTCTCCTACGTTGAATTTGCGCCACATTATTTCACTGACAAATGGCACCGTGTAGATGTAGTTTAGACTGCAGAGGGGTGGTATGATGGTAGTAGTGGTAAGTAGACAATGGAGCAGATGTTGACTTTCAGCGATTGCTACTGTTTACTCATTTAATTTACAATGGCAATTTTTAACTGGCATAAAGAAGTAGTTATTGTGTCTTTAAAAACCTGTGTGATGGTCGTCGTCGGGGATTGTGTGGTGTAGTGGTGGTGCTCAAGGAGAATATCAATTATTTCATGTCAAGTCTAAAAAGATGTTGTTTTCTCTCTCTGTGTATCCTTATCATTAGTAAGTCGGGCTTGTTTAAGAGGACAAGTATAAATGCATAGATATTATAAAAGTAGACATTGAGCTAAAAACAGGTATGCTGATGATGATAAAGTAGAAAATATTTTATTAAGAGATAGATATAAAATGATACACTTGCTGGAGATAGATTTGCTTTTGAGTATTTTATTGTCAGTGACGATGATGAAGATGAAACAGTCTCATCTCATCTTGCATTCCTTACGGCAATATGGCGAAATCAACTAATCGTAAAATAGAAGGAAAGAGAGATGCCATTATTATTGAGCCAAGAAATAAGAGAGGGAGAGAAAGAAAAGCCAGCAGTCTTGAAAATGATTATTGAATTACGAGATCATCGTCGTATAAGAAGACGAAGAAGCATCACCGTTAGTCTTCTTTAGACTTCTTTTGCACACAAGTGTAAAATGTTTAGTTTGGAGTGAAAAAAAGAGACGAGAAGGTGAATGTGAGGTGGATGTGAGGAAAGGCAAAGCTTATAGAGATTATTACCGCCATTAGTCTTATAGCTGTCTTTTAGCGTAGAGAATAGATAAAAGTAAGGGAGAAAAGAAGAAGAAGAGGAGTGTTATAATGGTAATGTTTTATTACAGGGTTTCCGAGTTAAGTACATAGTGCCGCAAATGATATTACTGTAATCAGTGTTTGTTTAACTTGGAAGGAAAGTCAGGGAGCCGATAAAGTGCTTTGAACACTCATAAGTTTTCTAAAGCAATCAATTAACGTTGTTGTGTGTTGTGCTGCTGGTCTTTATTTTTAGCATTCTTCTCCAGTCCAACAAAGAAAAGCTCTGTTCTTCATGTTTGAATGTACAGAACACGGAGTACGCATTAAACGAGAGCATAAGTATTTTTTCTGTGAGAAAACACTTGTTCATTTGTGTCGTGCCACTATATTCTGTTCTCTGTTCGTTAAATTCTCTGAAGAGCATTTAATAAAGTTGAGGCAACAACAAAATTGATTTTTAAGACGGAAATTGAAATAATTTCAGTTGAAATAGTTTTTTCATGGTGGATCAATGCTTTTGGCTTTTACATACGGTGGTGAATATAAAACAACGAAGCTGCTCAGTGTATGAAAATATGTTGCATGGCTCTTTTTGGTTTTCTTTGAATAGGTTTAATGTTGTCATAATAGAGTGCAGTAATGTATACCAAGAACTCTGAGGCATTTTGTCAGTACTAAATACCGTTGTTGTAGTGGAATTCGCTGATTACCTAAATTGATTCGTCGAAACTAGTTTATCAGTTTAATCAAAAAACATTGACACTCTCAGTCAATATCAATCAGTTGCAATTTATTGAGCTATAATCTTATCAGGAAAATAATAAATGACTCAATGGCTGTGACAATCAACTTTTTTTTCGGATAGAAAGACCGGATTTTCAACGTTTTTCGTATGAAAACTGTATTTCAGTCATAGGTAGGGAGTCAGGGAAAAAAGATAAAAAAACATCATCATTTCAAATGTGTTCGTTGAATTTCACTCAGTATATATTTTTTACTTTAGTTTTATACATGACTGTGCGAAGCATCATGGTTTAAAAATCTTGTCATTTACTTGTCCCGACAGAAGAATTTAGAAATTTCAAAATACAGTAGTCAGACTGTACGTTTTCCATTTCAAATTTCACTTGTCTTCACCTGTCACACGTTTCACGTTTCCTTCTGTTTCTTCTAGTGAAGATGTAAAAGAAAAATCTAAGTTTTTTAGCCAATAGGATGATGGGAACACAGAGAGAGAGAGCAACTACTACTTCTTTAAATTTAAAAAAAATCATGCCTGAACATGGATAATATTCTGTGTTCTAGCATTTGAAGTAGCAACTTCAACAGTTTTACAGCAACTGTCTGCAAAATAAAGAGTAAACACGCTTAATTGGTTGAAGTAGGACGGAAATTTACAGCATGCATTAGTCTTCTAGTGTTACTCAGAAATGTACCTACCTACACATTTTGTGTGTACATGTAACCAACCCTCTGCAGTGCTGTTTTGTTTTTGTGCCATGACATGACCTGTCAAACAATTATTACCAAATCAAGTTGTTATCGCTAGCTGATGTGTGTTGTATAAGCGAAAAAGCTGTTTTGGAATGTAGTTTAATGAATGCACACGCGAGCATGAAAAGGCAAAGCAATCGCAATTCTTGTACTTCACCATCTCCCAGCCTAATTAAACGTGTGTAATTAAGAAGTTTTTCGAACAAGTGACATGACATGACAAGTGACTCGATTTTTTGTTTAGAATACAACCTAATAAAAAAAAAGAATGTGAAGACAATCATTTTGATGATGATGTAAATGCAGATACTACTAGTAATTTACTACTTGCACAAAATGATTATTACACCAAATCTGAGAGTAGTGCAGTAAGTAAAAACTAAAGTAAAAAAAATATTGGGATCTGTAGTATGCAAACTGTTTGCCTATTTAGTATTTGGTCGCTCACGTGTACAGATGCGTATGGTTTGTAAAGTGTAAATTAAAGAAAAAAAAACATGTTCATGTTGTGAAGTGCAGTTATTTTGTTACAGTGCCAGAAAGTGGTGTCATTGCCCATGCCCATTAAAATAGCTGTATCAAGATAGATCTGCTATCAAATACCCATAATCATTTTTTGCTGTGTTGTGTGCACATTCTAATTGATACAGTATCAATATCAGTGTCACACAAGCGCTCCCAATGCACTTTGCGTTTTGGCAAGGGTGACAATTATTTTTTCCCCAGCAGTAAACATTACTGATCTTATGGCCTATTATAACATAATATTGAGTATGTAAGTATATACATACATACAGTAATACAATTCTCGTAAATCTTCAACTTTTACTAATGGTCCGACCGACACCTTCAGAAAAGTTTCTCTTGCAATTCAATAAAGCAAAAGACAGCCGGATAAAAAGGAGCACAGAAAAGTAGAACAAGAGTAACGTCGGCTCGCAAGCACAAAAGAAGCTGTCGATGAAACCGAGATTGTGTCAAAAAGTCTCATAAATCGCTACTTGAGTAGCAATTAATTATACTAAACGAAGTGAGCCTTGACTACATGTCGTGTTTTATACTTTGCCTGATTTGGTTTTCGCCATATTTTTCCACAGTTTGTCCATGTATGTACCTATATCTATGATCTGGATAAAAGAGAAAAAAATACCATGCTAATAATGTGCCTATGCATCAGATCCCAAGTAGTAAAGCAGACCCATTGATTCATTCGCTCTAATTTTCTGAATTGAATTAAAACTTGGTTCACTGGTTTGTGGTGATTACATCATAGCGACAGTTCAGGCAAGTTTTTGTGGTGCTCGGTGGTTTATTGTGATGACGCGGTGATTGTGGTGGTGGTGATGGTGTGGTGTGCATTAGAAATTCTCCTGTTTGGAAAGTGTATCAGATAATCGAATGCTTTCTCCATGTGTGCCTGTTAATCAAGTCATGTTTCGTGTCTGGTGGTGATGATGGTGGGTGCTACCAATGCTACCGATCTTTTGACATTTAATTACTTTTGGATGCTCCATATACACTGATGTTTTGTTTGTGTAGCAAAAAGGGAAAGCAGAGAAAAGAGCAAGAGGGGGAAGGAGTGCTCTAGAGAGAGAGAGAAAAAGGAAAGTGGAAAGAAGGAGAGGATTTTGATGTCAGGAGGAAGCACTAGGAAAAAAAAACAAGAAAAAAATTGTGTGTTTTTCATTTCCTCTTTGTAATCCGCAAAAACCACATAGAGGCTACACAGGAACAAGAAGACTGTCTAAAAAACAAAACAGCCCACACAATCTACACACACAGAGACTTATATGTATATACTTTTACTAAATGGCATTACTTCCATTACAACGGAACAGATTTTCATCTTGTGTTTTTTTTCTCCTGCTGCTGTTGGAACAAGAATGGCATGAAACGTGCCAAATTCAACACAGAGAGTAGGAGAGCTTCATCATTTAACTTATATGCATTTTGGGACTTTATAAGCTCGTTGTAGTGACACAACAACATGTGCAGCAACTTTATCATCAGCCCATATTACATTAAAAGCTTTACAACTTTTACTTAATGCACATGTACATCTGTTATCTGTTGTAAAAGCTTGTTTGGCTGGAGTAATGGAGCTACAAGTTCCTATCTGAAACTTTTACTTGTATATTATGCTGCTGTGTGAGTGAGAAGCCTATGTGTAACATATTATGTGGCTTCATTTTCCCATCCCTTTTTTTTCAAACCATATTGCCGTTCAATGCCAATGGGAAGAAGGGAAAGTTGTTAACGACCATGAATCCCAAGTGGTTTCACCCGAAGGAACAGCAACAGAGAATCCATTCATTTGTCAGTCAGCGAAGCGAAAGCTACAATATTAACTAAACTAAGTAAGTGGCAGTTAGGAGTAAAAGTGGAGAAAGCTAGTTTGGAGAAAGCAAGGTGAAAGTAGCATTTTCTCTGAGGGAACAGAGGAAAGGGGGAAAGTGTGGATTCTTGCCATAAATAGACAGATGATTGAAGCTGAACTTTTTGCATGCTGTCAATGATGGTGTGCTAGTTGATGGCTAGGAGAGAAGGATAAAGTTAGAGATGGATGAGTGATAGAGTTAAATGTAGTGATTTCAATATTCCGTCATAACTAGTATAGTAGTTGTAGCACAGCTTGTTTTATGAATATGGAGCAAACCAGACGGAAAGGCGGTGGCGGTGGTGTTATTAAAAGATCACAATCTGCTTTAGTCAAATCTTCATGCTGTTCTGCTTCCATCTCTTTTACTGATGATGCTACCGCAGCAAATAATGTTCGTATTGCGTCATCAATGTACTCTTCGACAACTTCTTCCTCCACAGTTTCATCAACAGCCTCCTCTGCTAGTTCTTTCAATGTGGTACGAATGAGGAAAAAGGGGAGAAATGGAATTTCGGCCAGTGATGGAGGTGGTGGTGATGGTAGTATTACCACTTCCTCTTCCGCAACTACTGCTACTCCGCACAAGAGAAATACTGTGTCATTTGGCGGAGCGGTAAGAAAGTCAACGGGATTTGATGATGATTCTGATGAGTTTTATGATACGCCCCGTCAACGCTACACGATGATTGATGACTTTCCTGACCTGATTAAATATTCATCGGGAGATGGTGGGAGTGGGGAGGGAGGAAGTAGGAAGCGTTTTTTAAGCCGTGGCTTAACCCGCTTATTTCGCAGAGCCACAATGTTATCTTCCTCGTCATCTTCGGGCGTTTACAAAGTTACCTCTTTTGATGGCGGAGGTGGGAAAAGTTATTCGGAGAGTAATTTAAGTCGTATTCATTTGGGAATCCCTGATTCATCTTCTTCTGCTTCATCAACTTTAACAAGAGTAAAAAGTTCTAAAGTTAGTGTTCCTCTTGATGATAATAGCATTATTACCACCACAAGAAATCCTCAAGTTAGATTTGCCAAGAGGATCAGACCTGCAAGTATGTGTACCTCATCATCAATATCGACTTCAATTTATTCTACTGATAAACCCTTCACCAGTAGCGCAAATAGAAAAGAAGATGAAAAATTCAATGAGGTGGATGAAGTCAAAGATAAAAGGAAAGATATTGAAATTATTATTAAAAAGGAAGACGTGGAGAAAATGGAACAGCGGCAGAAAGAGAAAGAGGTGGCAAATTCTCAGAAAAAGGTAAAAAAAAGTGTATTAAATTTCGCACTGTATGTATGTGCAACTATTTCTTCGTTTTTTTCATTACTCTTTCCACAAAGCTGCATTTTGATACTTTTTACCACATGAAACGTGTGTGGTTTATGGGTTTGCATTTGCAACATTTCTTTACAGAGTAAGAGCGTGCAAACCTGCTTTATATATACGAATAGTATTCTGGTTACAAAAGGAAAAAAAATGTAATAAAGCATCCTTAGAGGGAAAGAAATCGAGAGTAAATTCCAATTGAATTTAAATTTTATTTTTTAGATCGTAATAAATAAAGGCTTCGTCAATGATGGTGGCGGTATCTTCAATATTTTTTATTGGCTGGGTCGACGGTTTGGTTTTTGGTCGCGGTTGGAGTAAAAGAGAAATAAGAAATTGGTTCATTTCACATGAAAAAGGAAAAGATGGATGTAAATTGATGGTGATAGATGAAAATGAATGGCTCGTAACTTACATTTTTGAATTGGATAAATTCTTAAAGATCAGTCTTTTTTTCCTGCGGAATCCACTAAAATTGCCTAAAAATGAAAATGTAATTTAAGTGGGAGTGCTCAATACGATGAGAGTACGTACGTAGTCAAGTCAAGTGAAATAGGTACCCATGTAAAGAGAGAGAGTAATGCACGAATTCCAAAATGCCAAATAAGTAGGAGGAAGGAACTATAAAAATGTATAATGACAGGTCATCCGATCGTATGTTCAGAGATCGTACGCTGTATCTTTTTTTGGCGTGTATATCTATGAGCCGGTTAGCTAAAAGCTTAACGATCCCTGTTACTGATGGCAAAAAGGCTTGTGCTGACATACGCATTTTTTTCTGTTTTTTTTCGCTTTTTATATCAAGTAAAAACAGAGACTTGTAATAATTCTTACTTGAATGGATTGGATTAAAGCGGATGGCTATTGAGAGACTTTCATAGTTCAAGTGGATGGATTCCCACTACTATCTACTCCACTCTCTCTGGTATTTACATTTCGCATTCTTTTCATCTTCATCTGATGAATTTTTTTTTGTTGAAAAAAATAAGGAATTTTATTGCCACTTTTTATTGACCTAATCGTGTAGAAAGAAAGAATGATGATGAAATGAGGATGGCATACCATATAATACTAGCTGCATGGCTCAGAGGTACAATCCAGTAATTCACTTTTTTGAAATACAAACCGTATAATTTCTTGGGATATATCAACAGCATCACTTTAGCAAATACGCGCAGCAATGCGGCATACCAGTACCAGTCGTGTCGTTTACAACAATAGAAAAAATGTAATAGTCATAAAAGTGGAAATAGGGAGTGGATGGTACTATAATCCTAATCTTTCTTTTGGAAACAACGATAATTGATGAAAAAAGACTTAAGCATGTATGTAGCTTTCGGCTTATTCCATTCTGTACTTATTGTGTGTCCGTTGTGGAGAATAAAGCTTTCATTAGGGAAAATAATTGAGTGAAATTGACGTACAATGTATGCTGTTGCACGGCCCATTTGATTCATCCATTCACCATTATTTGCTGTAGTAAAGTTGGATGATCATGATCATGATACTTTTGCTTTGTTGAACACATTTACTTCCTCTTTTGTGCCTACTACATTTTTGTAGCTTTTTGCAGTGCATGATGATCAATTTAGACGAGCAGACCAAGTCATGCCATTGGGAAACGAGGCTAAAATTACGCAAGAAATTTTTGTAATATTTTTTTAGCTCAAAAACATTTCACTCTAATGGAGCATTGTTTCATTCACAATAAGTAAACAGACAGAGAGAGTAGAGAGGAAGTGGCTCGTTAGTAAAAACTATGTTTGCTTCAGTATCAAAACTATCAACTAGATATTAGGTTAGGTGGCTGCTGTAGAGTTTGAACGTAAATTTAGTTCAAAAACATACAAAAAAGGAATGGTCTCCAGTAGACAGTGATTCATACTGTCATTAGCAGCATATGGAAAGAGGATATGAGTGAATTTTCCTGTCTTTTATAATAAAGACCCAAGTATAGTCTGGTTACTGTTTTTAATGATTTTAGGGGGGAAAAGATGTGGATTTGCTTTTCGCTTGTAGTTAAATGTAGTAAATGGAACAAAAAATTTGTACAAAAGTAACAATTTTGTTTTGGAGATGGTAAACAACAAAGTTTACAATAATTGCTGACAGTTGTAACGATCAAGAATTTAGTGAACCAGAAGTATGTACATACAGAATCTGGAAGAGGTCCAGCGAAACAGATACCTACGGAATGCTGCAAAAGAGCAACACCGCAATACTTGCAATAAATTCTTACCAAAACCGAATTACTGTACATCATGTCATTGTTTTAGGTACGTATGTATATTATTGTGCTTAAAACATTCCATGATGCTAAAATACAGAGTCATCATCATCAATGTTGGTCCACGAGCTATAGAGCTGATTACATGAAAATTGTAATAATTAACCTCCTGTGGCTCCGTACTTGCGAACATTCAAGTATCCACAACGGCATCGTAAATTTGTAATGAGTAAAAAAATAAATGGCATTTCTGGGAGTTGTTGGTGGTGTACAATGTACATGTACACAATGTAGTCGTACCAATAATTGTATACCTTTCTCTCTGGTTCCGTACATGGTAGCAGAAAGCCGCATTCCGCACAAAAATGTAATCAAATGATACTCTACAAATTATAATAGATTGCTGCACAAGTTTTCCCAGATTTATAAAATGTAATCTCAAAGCTGTAATAAAAGGTAATAATAATCCCTAATCAAAGCTATCCTACATGTACGATACTCTAGGATTGGCCCTATCAGTTCATAAAGTCGAACATGTTGATTATTATTGTAACAAAAACAGAGTGAGACAGAAAAATATCTTTTATGCCAATGCCCAACCAAATGTGCAGCTTTGTTTGTTATTTGAAAAATATATACTTATATACATAATGGTAATGGAATCATTATCATTTATGGTAGCAAAACAGCATAGATTTAGCTACCTCTCTAAAAAAACGTACCAATTCTTATGCAACATTTTCCTGTAAAATTTAATAAAAAAAAGGTGTACATTGCGACGGCAGATTGCATTTACTTATTTATTCTTTTTCACTGCAACAACAATTACACTGATACAAACAAATGGCATCCCTCCATTAGCCGATGATGGCAAGCGAGCAGATATTAAGCAAAGTTGGATTTTTTTTTGCAAAAACCGGTTTCTATGTATGGAAATAGTAGTAGAAGTGAACTGGTGACACCAGTATTGTAAAAATATGTGCGCAAAAAACTCAATCCATTACAGATTCGATAGGATATGAGCGCAGGTAGGTAAACTATACAACAATAAGCAAAGTACCTATAATCATATCATATTAGGTGGAAGTAAATAACATTATGCATCATCACATGTACATATGTACAGTTTACGTACACTTATATCTGCCATCATCATAATATTGCCCATACTTCATTGTCATTTTTATGGAGAAGACCAATGCAACATTTGCTAATACTTACTTCAATGCTGGTGATATGATATAATGAGAAAAAATATAAAAAAGGCTGGGCTAGGCCAGCAGGCTAATGAATTTCATTTCCTTCCATCATATTCATATCCACCACCACCACACCAACAAACCTGCATGCATGCATGATGATGTGATGATGATGATAAACAAGACGAAAAATTAAAATAATAAAATCCTCATGTTATCATCACGTCTTCCCTCTCTCCTTAAAAGTAAGGTGCTCTAACAAAATTAACTCTTTTCAAAGAACAGTATCATATTAGGTATTTGTCTTGCGGTATACTACATTTTTACATTAAAAATATTAAATAACCTCCATTCCAATCCAATAAAAAGGAAGCAACTCGACGATGGTGGTGGTAGTAGCAGTTGGTAGTGCATTTATGCTATCGTTCTGCTGCAGTGATATGTAAAAGGAGAACTGCAATCATGAAAATAGTAATTATTATAACGTTGCTTACCTGTTTGAAACGCACAATGAAATCAAAGGCACGTCGTGCCGTGCAATGCATGATATCCTCATCA
>JAHZMZ010004160.1:0-11951 GCA_027743805.1 Lepidocyrtoides sp. E14 | reverse complement strand
TTTTTAAATACCCATCATGACACATTATGGACATGCAACATTTAAATACGTCACAGTGCGGGTCTTCTTTCAACTGAATTTCAGCTATACGATACAGGTTGCAAATTTGAAATTGCCAAAAAAATATTTTAATGGATTGATTTAAACCAAGCATGTTATTTTTAGTGAAACAATGCTACCATACGTAAATGCTACTGCACTCTTATGGTCCAATATTGATACTGAATGATTAATGATCAAAAATGATTAAAACTTCAATGTTGAGATTTTTTGTTGTAGCAACCTGGAATGTCGTATGAACTGATGTATTATACATTGTTTGATGTTTCTCCGTCATTCTATCGAATTTTTCAGTAATTTTTTTAGTAATCTTTAGCTTTTCCCAGCAGTTTCTTGAGTTATCGAATTTTGAGTTGTATGAAAAACTCTATGCTAACGGAAAGTAAATACAAGATTGGCTGTAGGTGCACCCCGTAACGGGATCCGCGTTTATATGGCTCAATAGTTGATAATATCAACTTAACACTGATGTCACATCAGTGATGCGGCATTGTAGTTGAGTGAAAAATTGCCGTTCATGGCAAGTCTATAGTTACCACGAACACATCACAATAGCTCGAAATAAAAAGCCAGAAAAGTCCCATTGATGGCGAGCTTTGGTATTTATTTACTTTCTAAAAATCAAAGGAATGACTTACTCAACTGTCAGAAATTTCGAAACTAATTTACTGTTGCCTGTATTTGTATCACACATTTAAAAACTAGAATTGAACAAAAGCAGCATGGAAGTAAGGAAGTAGGTAAATATTATGCCACTTTCCATTATGTTAGCGTGAGCGTTTTGTTTGTTTGATTTTTTGACATCTCATGCAGAACGTCGTTTTTATAACATTTCATTTCATAAGTTTTCGAGTTTACACCAGTAAACACAGGAAAGCTGTCATTCAACTGCGTGCTTTCCAGAGTTAACCAGTGACTGATATTGCAATCCAACCTTCCAGTCATTAAATTGAAAGCCCTGATGTTATCATCAACCTCAAGGCTGACGCTAAAATTAATGTCTTTGACTTAGTTACCGCATTGCTTTTGCAGATTGTAATCGCTTTGATAAATTGATTACAAGTGTTGTCAAGCCTTTGATTACATTAGCTCATAGTACACCGCTGCTTTGCCTGTGTTCTTTTGGTACTTGATTTTTTTGGGTTAACAGGAATGAATAGCATGAAACCTACTACAAGGTGTTCTAAGAATAAGTCAATGACTTTAGTCATATTCGCAAGGGATCAAAGTTAAATATTATCGTTAAATTAAAACATAAAAATTATTGATGAAGTAATGAGCGTATTCACAGTTGAGGGACTTATTTATTACCCTCGTATACCCAGAATAGCATACAATTTATATCAATTACTACACTAGTACATCTAGCATTGGCATTAAGCTTCTTTGCTCAACAAAAGATACTAAAACAACCGATTTTTACTAGCTAGTAGGGCCAGTAAAGCTAACTTCAAAAAAAGTTAGGTTTGCAAACAAGTTATAATGTGATACAACATTTGTAACATTTAAATTCAGTTTTTTTCTTTATTTGAACTCTAAAGGGACTTAATGAAATGCAGAATTCTTGATCACATTCCACTGAAAGGATTGGTCGGGGCTAATCCTCAGAAAAAGGGATGTTTACAAAGAGCAGCTCATGAAGCAAATAACATTGGCACAGTAAATAGCTTTAACGTACTCCGAAACCCCATGAATCAGGAATAATTTGTGAAATATATAGCTAAAATTAAATTACATGCACATACAGATAATCTTCAAGCATTGTCTCAAGTTACCCCACAACCGTTGTAAACCAATTTTTTTACACATTTTCGCATATTCTTCAGCGTCATCTGAAGGAAAATATGAATCTACATGATACGTCACAAGATACTTTGCTAGTATTTCAAATAGATTAAACAACGGTCCAGTTGAACTTGGCTTAAAATTTGACTTACAAAGGGCAACCAGATTGCGCATCCGACAAACTGCATGGACCAATTTATAGACTTGCATTGCGAATCTAAATTATTGCGCCCAACATTTTTGTGTGAAATTAGTAACAGATACAAATTATCACCTAATCATATTTAAGTACATTAGAGCTAGGTAGCTAATTTTGATGTACTTTGTTCATGAAATATTTCCATCAAAGTTTGTGTAAAATAAAATTTCATATTTGCATAGATATACATACATGAATGACTCATTTCTTAAGCCACTATTTCAATTTTACGGCCATTAGAACAACATTACCATCGAATGTAAGTCGTTAAATTGTTCTGCTATTGTAAGTTGTCAAAGTCATAGCTCGTAGTTTTATCGACTAATGAACTCAGCATATGAATTCACGAGGTAAGCAACAGCATGTCATTTGCAACCATACTTTAGGCCTGACCTTGTATTTTTTTTTGGTTAATGCAGAATTGTATACTACACAACAAAGCAGCAATATGTTAGTCAGTAAATCTGCCCATGCAACTGTGTGTAAAAATGCAGCTTTGCGCAGAGCCAGGCAAGAGAGATGTAAAATGGAATGAATTACAAGTTGCATTGTATTTTGTATATCTTTGCCAGCTGTTTTCCTCTTTTGCAATAAAAATGAGAAATTCCATGTTTTTTCGTGGAGTCCGGATACCTGCACCCAAAATAATTTTACAGAATGAAGTTTCTCGAATTTCAATTTCAGACATTTGTGCTTTCGAGACTACAAAATGATTATATTTCCAATTTTATGTTATACAATAATTGTTTAATGTTTGTCACTAATACTAATATATAAAAAGAGGTGTTTCCACAATATCTGCCTGTATTGTACTGTATGTAAACCCAACCAACGTAAAACACTTGAAATGGTTCAAAGGACCAAAAACACATGCATACTAAGATTCTCACGGGTAAATGTTCATAGCTACCCAACAATGAATAAACACATACTTGCAAATAAACTTACGCACATGTTGATGTCTTTATTTGATATCATCTGTTTTCTAAAATGCAAACAATGTTATTCATTGTTCGTACTGTAAACAACACCTTTTGTGTGTAGCAGTAATTAGGTGGTTGAAATATTACCACAAGAATTACTTTTATTCCTATTGAAGTACACAAGAACTTAATTAAAATTTCCAGTGAAAATTTACTGACTAAAGCGTTCAAACAAGCTGGTAAATAATATGTTCATATAATATCTGCACGTAAAAGTGAGGAAAATGTTATACAACTTTAAAGAAAATGTGCCAAATTTCCATCAGAAAATATTCCAGAATCTTTCCTGTCCGTACGCTTACGTCACTATTCAGCATGACAACTTTAAGAACGGATTTGAACCATCATATACCACCGCACCGGTGTGGTTTCCAAAGAATTGGCTTAGTGGCTACCTACCTGTTCATTTAGATTTGCAGTTATAATTTATTTAGAAACGCATAATTACCACTTAAGCCACCTACCTAATACGTAGAGTTCCTACAATGCTAGTGCTTATAACATACACACAACTGTATTGAGCCCGTGAACTCTCATGGAGCCAAGTCCTAATCAGTTTGCTTTAAATTTACTACCAAGCTATTAAGCTGTATTTTGATAAATATTTATACCCATTCTGCTGAAGTTAACAACGCTGCAAAGGAAAATTTTTCTGTTTCATCTAAAAGGTAAATTATCATACATTAAGATCACATTTACTTTAAACTAAAGAGTCTTCTTTGGAACAACCACTGGTGCAAAAACAATTATTCTCTTGGACTAAACATTTTGATTTTCTCTGAAAGGTGCGTACCACTTTGATCGCTTTTTGATTTAGTTTAAATTGCATAACTACTTTTACGCACAACATATTATTTCATTTTAGGTTGACAACAAAAATATTTACTCATGAACTTTCTCATAAATATTTGATTTATTTGTAGTCCAGTTTTGTGTACAGTAATATTTTAATTTGTGGTACAGTAGAAGCCATGTAACATGTTTATTTTCTGCCAAGAGGCTACCACCAGGTACAGCGTAAAAAGAAAATGTAAAAACTACTTTAACCTTAGATACAACTCTAAAGTCCAAGTCAAAGCCGTATGAAAGCACTAGAAGTGCCTAGAATATACATGCATGCTCACAATAATAATGTATCCAAAACATATGCATGGCTCCTTTGCGAAATCCAGAAATCGATAATTTGCGTATTTATGAGGATCACTGTGGTTCACATTGCATTGGCTTGACATTTTATACCAAGCACATACTCCACAAGTCATACAAAGGGAGAATGGACAGATTTTTTTATTTCAAAGTCAAAGACCGACACTAGTGTCAAACGCAAGAAAATTAAATGCAATAAGAATTGTTCTTATCCGCTTAGTAAAAGAACGAATATCCCTGTAGTTGTTTGATATTTTGATGTCACAAACAGTAATATTCATGTAGTTATTTTTCCCCTCAAATATTTTTAGCGAAGCACAAAAACTTTTTATGAAGGAGGCAAGGAAGGTTTGTGCACAGCAATTGATTGAATGGATTTAGCCTGTAATCACACAAAGGTGGATATCTATTCATAGTATATGTTTATTTATTAACAAAACGAGTTCATTTTCCAATTATGTAAATTGAAAAAAAAACGTCTTGTAAATACGATTGAAAATGTTTTTTTATAGAGTGAAGAGTCGTGAAAGTGCGAGAAGCTGGCAAACGTTTGACACTTGTAAACCTACTAGAGTGAACATTCTAGTTGTGTACCTGGAAAATTTTTCTCTAACTAAATAAGGCATCATTAGCGACAGTAATGGAAGATTACACATGAAGGTATGTAAGTGCATTATGCATTCATGATCACTTTGTGACCGCTGCATGTGCTTACAGTGGCTCAGTTTGACTGGTCCATACCCCACTGAATAACAAGTACCCTTCTATATTGTATTTAAATTGCTTCCTTTTCATAATGAACTTATATGTTATGAAAATCTTCCGCTATATAAACTGTGCTGCATACTTCGTTTTCCTTTTCCGTAAACTTTTCCTTCTAAATTGATGGTCACTTACCCATGTATGTATGTATGTATGTATCTTAGGTAGATCTTTGTACTTTTGCCTCAATTCACACAACACACACGTACAGTCGTATGGAAAGATCATGAGCTTTATCAAGACGCAGATTTAAAAATCTTCTCATAGAGCAGAAATTACCTAATGATTATTGTCTGCGGTGCTTCTGGATTTTGTTTTGAATGAAGAATGTTACCAAAGTACGTTTTCACTGGGTTTAGGAAACCCATATTCGCCTATTTAAGGAACAGCGTTTACCAAACCCGGTCCCAGTCAATTTGTGTCAGAGCTCAAGTGTCCACGTCCCAGATTTTGTTGTCGCCTATCCAGGTATGTAAGCTGGACGTACATAGTGGTCAATGAATTTGTTTTGAAATGTGATTTTGAGGAGAGAAGTTTTGAAGTGTGTTTTGTGTGATAATTTATTTTAACTTTTTTCACAGGCGTACACATTCCCAAGCGGGAGTAAACACTGTTGTTCCACTACCCGTGCGGTGATTTGTGAGCCTGCGAATTCGGCAACTTTTCTGGAAAACGTGCAGAATGACTTACAAAGGTAAGAAAAAAGTACTTATGGATAGTTTAAACAAGTTTGCTGCCAGAAGATTATCATCATGCTTAAAAGGAGGCACATGATCATGCTTTTGAAAATCTTACTTAATACGCTGGTTGGTGCACCGTGGTGCCGGTACAAGACCGGGCATTTTCCTTAGGTTCAGCATATCATTGAAATTGTAAAAACAGGAAGATTTTTTATTCAAAGGAAATTTCATAATAATTTTATTAACTTTCTACTCAGTTTTTACATCCATTCATTCTACTAACAGCTTGCAAAAAGTTCAATGTTTTAAACTGCAAAAAGTGTTCAGGAAGAAATTGCAATGAAAGTAGCCTATTATTTCTTGTAAAAAAATTACGAGTTTTCACTCGTAATAAAAACAATTACAGTTATTTTAAAAGAAACTCTTTTGTACAATGAGCTTATTTACAATACAAGAACTTTAATGGCGAATTGACTGGGAACTAATGTTTTTGCTGACGAACTGTTAATGAGTATTAAAACAATTTATTTCATTTATATTGTCGTAGTATTTAGTACCTACCAAAACAAACCAAAAGAATGCAAGTATATAAATGCAGTCTTTGAAAGTTAAGACACATAATATTACTTTATATAGGTTTCATATCAATATATTCATCGCCGCTCATTCGAGACATTTTGTCGTATGTTTCTAGCTATCCAATGGCATCAATGAGTTTGTCGTATTCACTACATGAGATCATCTCATTGCAATGAATGTTTGAGTTTATTGGTCACAAAGCCGTTAATTTTTGTACAGGTCAGGAATAACAAAGACACTACTATAATGATATATCCATTAATGCTCCAACCTTTACGCAAATATTAAGAGGCGTTAATAGGTCGCTGTTGCGAATTATTTTGATGTAGTAGACACGATAAACGCTACAATAAAAAAACGAGTTACCATATACTGTATCCTTTCTTTTTTATGACTAGTACATTAAGTATTCCTTCAGATAATAAATAGGACATAAAATACTTACACAGTGCTGTACTTTTCCACTGATTATGAGATTTGGAAATCGTGTGCCCATATTTTCTTGGAATGGCTCCTGCTTGCACACATACTTACGTAAGCATTGCGCCGGACCACTACACCAAATAATTCTGTTGTACTTAACTTTTGCCAGTGAAGATATCTCTATATTTGTTATCTCAGTGATCATGTACATGCGGATGCAGTAGTGCAGGTCATATGCTAAAATAATATAATTTTTGGAGACGATAAATAATCTTCAGCTGCAACTCGGGAAAAATGATTTCAATAGTTTTTTTTATCAAAAGGATAATTTTGATGCATTCATGTATTTTTTACGAACTGCTTCACTCCGTTCTGTTTTGTTGAACGAGAATAATATAATCTCTGTTACTTTTCCTTGGCTTGCAACCAACTTGATTGCTAATGTGATGCATCTGTCAGTTTTAAAGTAAGCAGCTGAATGATTAGTAGCTAAAGAAACAATAAGGAAAGTAAAAACTGCAATGAGTGCCTCTTTGGCACTCTCATCAAATTCGTTTTCATAGCTATGCATGCTGGAGCATGAGGTTTTTGGAGCGCAACTACGACACATGTTACGCTATAAATGTGAACCTGTATCTTTTTGTCTATAATTTTCATTGCATGATGATGGCATTCGAATGGCAATGGCGAGTAGTGGCAACCTACTAAGCAACTATAATTGTATTAATTATTGGAGAGCTTACAATGACGGTAAGATTGCCGCTCGTGTTGCAATCATCTGCTCTAAATTTGATAATTCACTGACGTGGTACGTGATGCTCTTCTTTGTTATAAAGTAATAACACGAATGAGGCGAGTTGCGAAATTTTTTGCATACCAATACCAGTGAAAAACCCATCATAGAAAATTACCTATTTTCAGACTGCTCACAGTACTGTTGCTAAATGTGTTCAAGTAGCATCTAATTATAGTCGACACAGAGAAAAATGATTGATTGATGATATGAGCATTGTGAAAAAGGTTAAGTTCAAAAGAAACGTCTTTGTCTCATTTCGAATTGTGTTTCACAGATAAAAATTTGCTTTTCTAAATGTATACATAAATATAGATATTACATACATGCAATTCGCAATCCAGAGCGTAGTACTTTCAGTTTATTGATTCAGCACTTCCGCTCTCATTTTTAGACATTTGGGAGCCTGCCACCAAAAGCTCAAAAATACCATAGGTCCCATGCCATTTTCTCTTCCAACTCTGAACAATTTAAGCGGTACATATTTCTAAAGAATTCAAGTGTATAGCACACAACGTGCTTTTGTGTCACGTCACGTGACAAGCATACTAAATATGCATAAATATAACTTTTTGGATATTATGCAGAATGATGATAGTCCATTGCATATGTACATGTTTGCAATTTACTTGTAATGGTGCAACATAATAGATTTCTTACGGCAGCATTAAGACTTTATTGCCCAATCAACCGATTCAGGGCCACGTTGAACTTGCAACTGTTCACTCCCTTGCGTGTTATTCAAAACCCAAGTCAGCCAAAAAGTTGAAAAGAAGCTGTTGGTCCGAATTGGAATCTAAACCAAAAATAGCTTTATTTCTTGGAATACGGGTGAAATTTGTGAATTATCGTTCATGCGGATTATCTTCTTTGCTTACTCTCGTACCAACCAGCATTTGCGAATAATGTTGTACAGCTACTGTAGTGGAAAAGAACCTTTCTGTAGTCATCAAGATAATATGTTTCTCATTTAATAAGTAATCTAGGTGGGTATTCTACTATTCGAAACATATGTATATTGTGCTGTCTAGTGTTCTACCATATTTTAATTGCATAGATTATCATCATCAATGCACGTTTCCAACAACAGACGCTTGTTTCCGTTTTCTTCCACATTGAATGGGATGAGAAAAAGTGTAATTATCAGAGAAGCGTAGGCTTGTTGGTTTACTGTAGATACAATGAAATGATGGAACATCAGGCTGGAACGGCTGGGTGGCCTTCAGTTTCCATTGACTGGTTTTAAGCATCTATGTATAAGTTTCCTTGGTTGAAGATGTGACCTAAATTCCTATTTTTTTTTATATTTTGAAGTAGTTATGTACAAGCAGTCGGTTAGTTGGGTATGGAGGTATGCTGTGTGAAAGCATACGACGAAGATGAATTGAATTTTGAGAGATGTAGAATAAATCCAAAAAAAGATATATACATGCAATACCTATGGTAACGCACAAGAGAGTTTATGAAATCTAGACGAAACTTCTTCTTCACCTCTACTTTTCTCATATTCAATAGTAGCAACAATGTGTAACGTTCATCTCTTTCTTAAGAGCATCTTGCAAACCTCCAAATCTTTTGTATTCGCACATCCGGTGGAAATGTCTTATTTTTGGGCGTCACAAAAGCACACGTAATATCTGTATTTTAGATAAATAAGAGAAAGGACGTTTCGTGAGAGCTCCACATAGTTCCTCAGAACTTGATGTTGTCACAATACATCTTTTTTTCAAGTCGGTTACAGGTTCTCGTTCTTATAATATATAATACCATATAATAATTGATTTGGTAAATACGAAAAGTTACCTAGTCATAGATAGGATATACGGCTGTAGGGAAAAGTTGCCAAAATGAATGTGCATATTTTCAAAAAAAAAACTTGTCAAGGTGATACGTCTATTGCTTTCTTTGCTACAGGGTCCTTAACATGGTTCCCATATTTACTGATTTGTTAGCAGAAAGTCTAAAACTTATTCAAGTAAATGTCTGTTTGTACTACATTCAAAAGGATAAAAAGGCAGTCAATTGTGGTTGTGTATAGACTGCTTGTCATTTACATTACATTGAAAATCTTATCGTCAGTACAAAAATGTTGAGTGATAAGTGCAAATGACAACGATTTTAGTGTGTTGCTAATGCTACCAGCAATTCAAATCCACACTTTGCCATCCCATACGATGCCCATAATATTTTCTCCTGTCTCCCAAGACGTATACCCGTGATTATAAGCATGGTACCGTTCCCTTACGTTGTGTTTCACAAATTCATTTCCGTAGTGAAAAGACATTTTGACTTGAAATTGGTTTTGGTACGTTTTTTTTTAGAATGTGAAAGCTGTTCCATGCAAACTCTAAACTGCCACCAGGTTCAAATTCACGCTCCAGTTCGCTAGTGCGTATATATCGGCTTTGTATTTCGCAGTTATAATAGGCATATTATCGTTCAGAAAGCGAGGTATTTAAATAGATGTCTGGAATGGAATGCTCTTTTGAGTTTCCTTAGAGGAAGGTTATTATTGCAAATACGTATCTAAAAAAAACCCTTAAAAGTATCCTTAGTACATTCACTAGCTGACATCTCTACTTTCAATAATAAATTCAATTCCCAGTACCTAACAACCTAATTTATACTTTGACCGCACTAACCCATGCGTCGTGGTTACAGGGAACAAGTTTCAACACTTTCGAGAACGTTACTCACGGATATTAGGATAAAATAATGCTAGAAATCGAATTCGTTTCTCCAGCCAAACCTGTCACAATACTTCGGATGAAAGGAATTTTTTGTTTACTTTCAATAAATAATGAGCAACCACAAGGTTGCCATTATAAAGTTTCAGCTTATAATGCTCACGTGCTCATTGTAAAAAGTATAGCATTTTTAGATTTTTATACGCCTATCGTACATTCATGACTACGATACAATGAAGTTTACAACTTTCAACTAAAGCTGGAAGTCTGCAAGTCGTTTCAGTAGGCGGAAGAGGTAAAAAGGAAGAAATTGGATTTGGGAGAGAAGTTGTGTTGGTTGCATGGAAAAGTTTTATTTTTATCTGGCAACCGGTTACTGCTTTGTGTACTGATATGTATTTTTTGGCATGCTATGCTACACTTTGATGTCATTATTACTATTATTGAGATGTATACTGCTACGAAAAGTTGCTACTTTATGGCAATTTTGCTCACCTGACGATTTTCATTTACGTTTCACAAAAAAAAAAAACATTTTTTTTGCGTGTAGCTAATTCTACAGGTGCAAGGTGTAATTGACCAATTTCTCAGAAAAAATTTGCGTAGTTTCCTCTACTTTATGTTTTATTTCATATCATTGATTAAGGAAACAGTCTTTGAAATAAAAATTTTCTCAGGCTAATGTCATGAAAAGGATTGTGAAGACCGTTGTCTGGAAATGTAGACAAATAAAGTTTGCAAAGATTTAATTTTATACTTGTAATCATAAACGTAAACATTGAACATACCATATTAGATAAAACATACGATTTGCAAATTTATGAAATGCATGGAAGCAACAGAAGCACGTAACAAATGATGCTCCTCATAACTGTAAACCAAATTAGGGGATCATAAATGAATTCTGCGAAGCTTTAGGACGAATGCCTACATAATTTTTTTATGACTTTGAGGATCAAGTGGTACATAGAATTTATGTTGTCATACTGATGCATAAAAATAGGAAGTCACATGGAAATAAATGTTTGCTCAGCTAATTATCATCCGACTACAAAACGATGTCTCATCTGCGCATGATACAAGCCACAGAGTAACAATTCTATAATTATAAAATGACCGCATATTTTCTAGTGAATCATTTTCATTGTCTCATTTCTTAATAAATTTTTATCAAAAGTTGTATACAATCAGCTCATTTTCAATGAAATTGAATGAATTAAATAAGAATCCTGTTGTTTACGTCTATTTTTAGGCTCTGTTGTAATACCTGTGCAGCTAAAATTGTACAGTGATGATATGATGAAACATTTTCATATTTTTGCAAGCTTATATAACAATTCTCATTTAATCTACTGAGGCTACATGCTGAAAGTTACCAGTACATATGTTTGGTGTCTGTAGGAATGGACACGCTGCCAAGTTGAGATGCAGTCATGGGTAAAAAGGGTGAAGTTTATAGTTTTATTTAGCTTTTTTACATTGTAAGTACAGTTTGGTCTTAGCTGGTCTTCCTTTATACACTTTCAACTAATGTAATGTGTATGCATATACGAATGTATGATTAATATTCGCAATTTTGGGTGCTTGACAATAGTTGAAGAAAACTGTGGCATTATGAATTGCTTTGCATAGAACAAGGTTGTTCCAAACGGACAGAAATATGTTGTCATATTATAGTTTAACAGCAGACTGCCAACTGCCATCTTAAATAATAATAATAATGTTATCAGTTTCATTAGAGTTTTTGCTTGTTTTTTATTACAATTGTTACTAATACATCTGTACATGTTGTCTAGCATACAAAATGTTTCAAGAAGGCTCCTTTAGTAGTTGATAAAATCAGTAGACAGAAAT
>JAHZMZ010004159.1:0-14044 GCA_027743805.1 Lepidocyrtoides sp. E14 | reverse complement strand
ACGATGATTCTCCAAAGGAAGAGCGAGAAGTACTACAGTATCACTACCTTGTTTGGAAAGACTTTATGGCTCCAGAATATCCAGTAGGAATACTACGTTTTATTAAAAGATTCAACGAAATATATTCACCGGACAAGGGACCGATTTTGGTGCATTGTAGCGCCGGGGTGGGAAGAACCGGTACGCTTGTTGCTTTGGACTCCATGCTACAAGAACTGAGGGAAGAGGATCGGGTTTCCATATTCAACACAATTTGCGACCTTCGACATCAAAGAAACTATCTCGTTCAGTCACAGGTAAGCAAGCTGATTGATACAAACTATTCCATCAGAGCTCTTCATTTGACTGTACTAACTGTTTACTTTATTTTTAGAAACAATACATATTTATCTATCGAGCATTGATGGAAATTGCTCAGTTTGGGGACACAGAACTCACTGTTTCAGATCTGAAGAGTAATATTGATAAGTTAAAAGCTGTACCAGATGGCAAGACAGTTTCACGAATGCAAGAAGAATTTGAGGTCTGCAAAGAAATACATTAAGTTTATGTACAACGCTACTAATAATAAGATGCGTAAATTTAACAGTTACATTTTCATTTTTCTCATTTAGCGTCTAAGTCAGGTGATAGAGGATAGAAAGCCGTTTGCGATTGGATCTTCAGAGGATAACAAACATCGTAATCGTCACGAAAATGTGATTCCTTACGACCGTAATCGTGTTATATTATCCCCTATGCCAAGTTTAACCAAGGAGATTTGTACATACATTAACGCGTCATTTATTGAGGTATTTGGTTGTTCTTTTATTCTTCTATTTATTCGTTTTTACAAATCACGAATTTTAAGAAAGTGAACATAAAAAAGTATCTTTCATAAATATCTTGAACTTGATTGCTCGAGTTGATAGATACTGTATTGAAATTCAAGGATAGTGTAGGGAAAGAGAAAAGTTGTGGACCAACTGTGGTACACTGTAGGTATGTGGAAACGTCAAACATTATTTCCTATTCTAGTCAGTGCCCTGCATATTACGCTTTACAGAATAGTAAATAATGTGTTCCTTTTTTATATCTCGAATTTTTTGTAGTAATGGCGCGGATCGCAGTTCAATATTTGTAGCGATAGCGATCCTAGCCCAGCAAATGATGAATGAATCTCGAGTTGATGTTTTCAGTGTTGCCCGTAAACTCCGATCCCAAAGACAAGGACTTTTCAGAAATTTCGTAAGTATTACCACATTCCTCACGCATTTGTAAACACAAGCTCTCTTAGATGTCAACTGTTGATATTTTCTTTTGCAGGCACAGTACGAGTTTGTGTACAGGGCTCTTGTCACATACGCCGAGTTACATGTCGCAAACGGAAGCGCTGGACATTGACTGTGAAGATAAATGAAGAAAGTTTTATTAAATTTATTAGTAGCATGTTATTAGATATCTGCAACTTGTAAGTCAATCCATGTCTCTCTATTTCCTACTTTGCTATAATGTATCAAGTCATCCCTTCCCCCTCTTGCTAGATGTTACGCATTGGTGTGTCAATTATCTCTATTTGTCAATGATATTGAGTCCCCGATTATAGCCACTGTTGTTGCAGTTGTAGCAGTAAGTTGCAGTAAGAAAATTAATCATGATCACGAGAGAGACAGCAAATTTTATTGCAGCATTATATGCGTTTAAACTCTCTTAAATTATGGACTACTATTATCATATGGCTCAGTGTTTATCTTATTAAATCAAAAATAGTTGTAATGTCCAGGGCTTTCTTACCAGAAACACGTCAACAAATACAGAATTGATTTTTTTGAAAACAGACTCAACAAATGCAGTTTCTGTCTGCAAACAGAACTTTTATAATAAATTTAGAATTAAGAAAAAATGCTCATCATTCCTTTAGCTTCGAAACTTCTATTTGTACTTTCTTCTATACAATAGTATATCATAGTAATTTTTGATAAATTGACTGCAAAAAAAAGTCTTAGGTCAGTACTAAATACGAGAATTGACTCCAAATTTTCTAACTACAATTAAAGTTAAGTCTATTTAGGTACAGCAAATGTCCTGGCTGGAATGTACCTTCTGATTGTATGTCTTCGATAGTTTCTGCATTTGGTATATTGCGTTACATTTTAGAATTGTGAAATTTGTATACAAACCTCACAGCATTCACATCGCTTTTCTTAAATTTTTATTTTGTGTTATGTGTTATGTCACTCTACTGATACGGTAAAATGCAGAATGTGCATCATACATGATTATAATATATTTGTACTCTTTTTTACGGTTCCGTGGAGCTAGAGAATATACTTTTAGAGATATATTAGATATAAGAATGGACTGTATTGTACTATATTGTCACTGGGGATGGGAATGCATTTAGCAGAATGTTATTTTAATTAAGTCGTCGAAGACAGAAGACGGTACTTCACTGAAACGAGGAAAGAAATAGTCTCATCACCGTAATCATCATCATCCCTTTTGTGCTATCTCAACAACGTTAACTACTTCGTCAACAAATTCACAGATTTTTAGGAAGAAGGAACTACTATGTCATATTCACATACCTATTATTATTATTGATAATATTATTAAGATTATTGTGAGAAAAATGAAATCAGTGTTCAGGATACCAGGCTAGTTATTATTATTATTAAAAAATATAGACGATGTATTTATACAGAGTAATTTATATATGTTATCTATACAATAAATTAAATGTTATTAATATTATTATCATCATTAGTTATATTATCAATACTGTTACAAGCGCGTGCCATCCTTTTCTTACGAAATGAGTTAAATGAAACCTCCTTTGCGAACGTTACAAATTACAAAGTACATTACTATACTAATTGAAATAGTAAAGCATACAATGTTGGGGAAACGTGAAACAAAAAAAAACACGTTTGTTCCTTTTACTCAGAAAAACAAGTATAAATGTAAGTGTAACGTTTTATATGATTATTAAAAGTAATTTACAAAACCAAAGCATTTTAATGGAGGACGTTGATGTTTTATGAGCGGACGTAATATGGCAAAGTGTGGCTATCAATAAATATCTGAAATTTGCAGACGTTTGGAGACACCCAATCTCTTAGGAATGAATAAAATAAAATCGAAAACATCTGAAGAACATTTATATGTGTATTTGAAGCCAAGGCTTTCACATAATATGTAGATGCTTAGTTTTCACTCATTTTCTTTTTAATCTGTGTCATTGTGTGGATTGAAGTGTTTGCATGCATATTATTTTGAATTATTTTCTCCATGAGATTTTCGCTACTTTAGCCTAAACTAACTTTGTATTTTTAAAGAATAGAATGCATATTGCTTCACGAACATTTGCCGCATTTTAACAAGAGATTTCAATACTTTCTAAATTATTTTCATTTCTTAATATAACTATTTTCAAAGCATTTCAAAGTGAAGATAATTGGACTGATCGGTTCTAGATTTTGTAGTAATTAAATGATTTCGCATAATTCAACTATCATATTTATCATTCGGCAATTTGATATATAATTTTTCGTAAATATTTGGAGGGTATCAACGTTTAGATTCCAATAAAGCCAGTAGAACGGTTTCACAAATAGCCCAGGTTTAAACCGAGTACTTATGGAAAATGCGCTATAAACTATGAGTTTCAGTACAAACAAACGTATGAAAACGTAAGTGCAATTTTTACACAACATAAACTTGTAACGTCTGAAAAGTAAGACACTAGGTTGATCGATAAAATGTGTATTATTGATTATGAACTGGCATAAAACGGACTGTGGTTGGCATCATCACATCGTGTGCGTTAGATTTTACAACATGTGCTTTGCATTTTCAAGCTAAATTGAGTACGGGGTGGCCATTAGTACTACTAACTGAAAAATCGCCTGTAAAGTGTGGACTCATCATATTATACTCAGTTGCAGTGAATACCGCTGCGTTATCATGACACAACGTATTACCGTTTTTTTATCAGTCCAATGTTGGCATCTGAACTCGTTCTAACAGAGCAGTAATTTGCTCATCAGTAAATGCTCTATTGGTAAAAATTAAATTATCATTACTTTGGAAAGTGTCAATAAATTTACATAAAGCAACAAATGAATATAAACACTTAAATTGTTGTCATAAGAGTTATAACTTTCAGCACTTTATGGCATTTTCCAGATGAACTAAATACGTTCTTCATGTACATATGTACCTATATAGATCATAAATCTATCCATTGCACTTTTATCTTCCATTTTTTGTTCTTGTAGTTTTTTACTTCTTGTCGTTTAGTTTTTTGTCGCTTTCAGGAGGCATGGGGTAACAAGCACGACATGAGCTTGCAAAAGTTACAATGCTTCTTTTGTACCTTGTCAGCCTTAAAACTGCAAAGTGGACGTATAAACTATTTAACTAGCCTGGAAATGAAATATCGCTGTTGTAAAATAGGTCACTTTATGGACTCATCAGCCAATTATACAAGCAATAAAAGCAACACGTGGACTACAATTTACAAGATTTATTTCACACTACTTTACCAACCAAGCATACCTATGAACTAACTTTGTGTTATTGATGATTTTTATGTGGATCGTAATACTTTTTGATGGCCAACGTTATACAAACATTTCCATTCACAAAATTTTTATACGGTCGTTTTGCAAAATATTGCTTTACGGGTGAGGTTTTTTTTCTAGCCATTTTTTCCTTGTTTGCGGTGTGCTGCTAATTCCTTTTTATGATCCTTTCCTTTTCATTAGCCACCAGGAGCACTAGAATGCGTTTATTATATCCGTCTTTCACTTTGTATAAGTACATAACTCGGGGCTAGGACTACATTGATTGCATGACACAGAAAGGTTTCCAATGCCTAGACTAACTTTGATAATGTTTTTTGTATTAATCGAAGTACTGGTTTTGGAATGTGCTCATGACCTAGACGCTTTAAGTATAAGCTGCTTATTTTGATTCATTTGTAGTATGCCCTTTTTTGCACTGCTAAAAGCGGCGCAAAACAATATCTTCATATACTACCTATAAGCAAAAGTTGATTTTTTATAGAAAAGTCTCAAAAGAGAAGGTCATCATGAACAATAGTCGAAAATATCGACAATGAAACACCTCTGAATAATCTGTTATTTTATCACAATAATATTTGTGCGTTGTTTCGTCAAAGTAAATTTTTGCAATTTTAGCGAACGCTTCAACATACATATGCACGAATAAAAGATAGGTTACACTCAACAAAAAACACATCAAAGCTATACGACATTGCTGTGTGTGACAAAGTTTCAAGCTGAAAAGCGTGCTTACTTTTAAATAGTAGAGTTTTGTTTCTTTGATTTACTTGTCGCATCCAAGTAAGTACACTTGGGTTTTCTTGGCGTCGTAGGTACTATTAACAACAGGGTAGAAACGGAAAACAATTTTCGTCCCAAGTTCAAATTATCATCTTTGAAATTACATAAATTGCATTATCATCGGTAAAGCAATGTTCAAACATTATGGAGTGTTTATCATTTGTTCTTGTACTTAGACATGAATATGGTTTGTTTAACCTGATTGAGTTTATCCTAATTATAATATGTAGAATTTTGAAATCGACCCTAAAGATGGTTAAAATTCATGTTGAAAAAACTGCACTAATATTACTGTAATCCGTGTTAAAAGCTATCCAATTTATCTGTAATGGATTACATATTCCGTGATATTTCGTGTTCAAAATTTTGGACTACCGCGTGTGATCTTCCTTTTTCAGACGGAAATAAAACTTGTCATGATGTTTTCCCAAATCAGAAAGATGGCATCCAATTGGAGAGATGGGGAGTTTAACAGGAACAACGTTCCTTTGTTCAGTACCCTGGTCTCCAATGTATCCTGGCGTCCGCCATCAATTCCTTTTGGTTATTAATTATCATTTGACTGACTACATTGAAACAAAAATTTGAACAGGTAAACGCTGTTTATTGCGTATTTAAAGTTATTGGTTTATTGATGCATCAGAGTTAAATGGGTATTTATAAATCAAAGCGAAATATTTACGTTTTGCATGCAACATGCCTTTTGCTTTGCTCTCGCGAATATATGTAGTCAATATATGGGTACACAACCTCAATATTTCTGAAAACATTTCGAAAATGCGTCATATTTTTTATTGAGAAGCCCCCATACAGCACTGTTTAGACAATGTTTTAATTCATTGAAGGAAATTCACAGTGTGTAAATAAATAGGTAGAGACGTTCCAGTGCAGTCAATAATTAACGTTCTCAAAATTTATGTTTATCTTCTAAGCAACCACATAATGGTTGAATAGAAATGCAGAAAATATTGCTGTTACCATGTAGAATTATTGCTTTCCTGTTATGCTAACTACCACAAAAAAGCATCATTTGACCGATTTGTCTACACTCTCATGAACGTGGGTTGAAATATTTCAGGTAGTTTCTTGTCAACGAATTCTCAGCATGCAATTATTAGAAGAAAAAAAAATACAAAATGCATTTGTTTTACGAAAGAATAATGTTTAGTAATGCTACCTTTGCCATTCTTACAAGTTACAACAACACAGGGAACGATTGTGAATTGTGATTTAGCACATGGTTTTTTTCTTGTCATCTCAATTCCCTAATAATAATAATGGTTTGTAGTGCTCCTTTTCTGCTCTGGTGCAACTGAGCTGATGAGATGGGGAAAAAAGTGCAGGCTTTAAACATTCGTTTTGTAAGTTTTTCAATTTCTTTTTGCAATTACAAAATTATAATGAATCAAAGTACTAAATTGCTTTTCTAATCTCCTCGTTCACAACATGCATTTTCGTTGTAGGGTTATATTGTTTTTGTTATCAGCACCAGAGAAGCTGAAGACGATAACTTACAAAGTACCCCCGAGACGGAGCTACGTTGGAAAAATACAATGTGATGGTACAACAAAGATCATTGAATTACATCGCGACAGAACGCAGAAATAACGTGTATACGAGCGTCATAAGGATTTTCTTGGTAAACATTTCAAGACATTTACAATTGTAATCTTAAAGATGGACACACGAGACTGGTATTGAAATCAGCAACTGGTTCATAAGGTATTTATTTGGTTTCCAAGATTGCCCACTTTAACGAAATGGAATGTATAATCATAAAATCAATTGATTCTTTTATTTTATTATGTAAAATTGTCATGTATCTATTTCAATTTGTTTGATTTACATAATATGCATGCATATATGTATATATTTGAATATCCGGTTCTAATTGATTTAAAGGATAATGTTTTAGTGTTTCACATGTCCATAAAAATATCTAAATATTTTTTGTCTTATAACATGTCTTCATGTCTTATAATTCATTTTTCTCAAGGTTTGTCAACAAAGACATTACTATTGAGATACATATCACCATCATCGTGAGTACCCCATGAAATCTCCAGCGTTGTTCATCATCATGTCACTACATGGTTATTGCAGAGGAGCTTATTATCGCTGTATGCATGTCTGTCTGTTTGTGTGTACATTTACTTTTACATTTTAAACAACATGATTACAATTTTACAAGCTATTTGAACCTTCATGATTTAAATATTTTTTTAAAGTTTTGAACCAACGTGGTTAAATTTTTTTAACGATTTACTTACTAGGAAACCTTCTTTGGTGTAAGTCGCCCCAATGGCAGCCAATAACCATTTGAATGTAATGGCAACACACTTTCTACAAGTTTTACGCTCGCTGGTTAAAATACTCAAATTATAAGTGGAGCATAATTTTTACAGAAAATTGCCTCTGAAGTGAACTTTGCTAACATACAAGTTCCACTATCAAGCACTGGTTTTCATGTTGGCGACTCACACCGAAAGTTTCCAGTTAGTATGATTGAAAATTTTCATGATGTGTTTAAATTGTTTCAAAAGATCTGAACCATATGGTAAAATTTCGTTATGCTTGAAGCATCATTAATATATTATAGTCGTTTTTTTTCCCAAATATATTTCAAACATCAAATATGTCCGATGGATATTTGTTTTACTCAGATACGAAAATGTCATGCTAAGAGTGATAATGATATTAGTGGCTTGCCATGAACTGGTTTGTCTATTCTATTTTCACCCCATTCTTAGTTTTCTTCACAGTTTTTAAACAACTCATTATCATCATTGTGAGGAGTGATGAAACCCTAGTAAATGTTAACGACGAAAGCAATCTAGTGAATTTATTTGTTCGTCTTAAACGTATATCCTTTTGATGTTGAATCATATTGCAGTAAATAATTACGAATGTAAGCAAGTAAATAAGAGTTTTAATCCACAAAAATTAAACCAAAGTAAGCTAGCACAACGCATTTGATTCCCAATTCCCCGTATACTTTACGTGTAGCAAAACGACGGAAACGACAGTTTCATCATGGTTAATTTGCATGGGATCAGCATAATTCTAAAATGTCTTTGCTACTCGACAGCATGTAGTGGTAATATTATCGACTGTTTTCAAAACTTCTGTCAACGCTGCGCTGTCTGGAAAAGCTTAATTTGCATACAGAACAAATGGCAATGAAATTTGAGAGATTGATGGGCAAAGTAACCAAACCGCAGAATTAGGTAGATTTGTTTTAGTTGTATGAGCTTCCTTGATTATCTTCACTGTAAATACCTGCAGGGATAACTAAAAAAACTCTCCAAGTGGTTATGCATAAACCAAAGACATAAAACAAAGATGCAATATGACAGTTTTGTGCTCACACGCTGACTTCGTCTTTGACTCAAAGTTCTCATAACGTTTACACTTATGTTGATGATGAATTCTGTGCATGATCCGCTATTTGCTATTTGCTTTGCAAAATAAGAGTGTTGCAAAGTTTCACTGAATACAGAGTCAGAATTGTCAGAGGTATTTTAGATCAACACATGAACGCAGTAGGGATAGAATTCAAGACATGCACAGTATTAGTAAATATGCTAAATCAAAAACATGTCAATAAATGCATTGGTTCAGAGATATAATGAGCACCAGCCTCACAGTTTTCGAAAGCATTTTAGCATAGCAAAAGCACGCTAGTAACTTGTATGAACACACGCTTATAAATACTACAATGCAGTCCAACAAGTTGTTTCTGCATGAAAATTCTTCCTCCATTATGTACACTTCTTATTCTGTTGAAGTTTAAAAAATCTGAATTTCATGGAGTGCATTAACATTAAGTCGTGTAATGTTACTGAGCTTTTTATGTTGTGATATGTTGGTTGGGGCAATGCAACACTAGCGTTGAAACTTGAAACAATTCTAGATTATTTTCTTGTATATTGAACATACTAATAAACTACTCGTTTTCAATACAATGGAAAATGTCTATTTTTGAGGCAAAAATAGAAATAGTACTGATGTTATTCTGTTTATTGGTATTTTATACATATATTTTTTTACAGATATAGTTTGTAGCCAAAGCTCAAACTTAAAAGTTGATGGAGATTGATTTTTCATGTTCTAGTCATTTTCCCGTCGCAAGAAAAATTGGGGAATAAGAGCTATATTAAATATTAATATAATATGCATACCTACACATTGTTATTTGTGATTTTTAGTACCTAGTGTTTTGGGCATGAAGCATAGATAACGAAGAGAGTTTCAGTTTATTCAGACAAAAATAATTTCTCACAACAAAATTCCAGAATTCAACTCGACTCCATTTCGTCTTATGTGTGTATTTCTACACATTTCAGATTTTTTTTTGTGAATATTGCATTGCATGTCGTGATTCATGATGCGTTGTATTTTGTAATTATTGAATGTACGTAGAGCTTTCAAGAAAGGAAATAACTAACTGTTTACTTACCGCTTCCTTTATGAACAAAAAGTGCAGGTAATCATAGGTGTATATGCCATGAATAAAGGCTGTTCTTGTCAGTATACTATGTATGAATAAAAACTTCATTTAATGCAAAAAAAAAACCAAGCATGTTCAAAAGTGCAAACATAATATTGTGATCGGAATGGCGCTAGCCTGTGCAGTTTATATATTGTTTCGTAGATGAAGTTAAAACAAGCATTCATTTGAAGTTATGAATATCTGTTTGTCTCAACTACTTTAGACTCCAAATTTCAACTTCAAGATCATTTTAGTGGCTGTTTGATGAAATTTTTTAAGTTTAATGTTATTTAACATGAGCACTAAACATTGAGTGCAGCAATGTACATTGTATGTACATTGTACAATGCTTTCAGTTAAATCAGCCGCACTGTGACCTTAGTTACAGCAGGTTTATTGGTGTCTCTTCCTTGTACATTTACTTACTGTTGGTAAGAAAGTTTTTGTTTGTTGCGTCGTCATTTTGGGAGAGTTTTCGACTCATTATGAGATTCGCTTGGTGTTGGTTTTGTGTACTATTTGTACTCTGTACTCACCTTGTGTACATATAATATGTGCACCGACCTTTACAGATATGCGAGGATCTGGAATCACGGAAGCAACACAATCTTTGGCTCTTGTCTCAAACTTACATGCAAACTTGAGCTAGGAAGATACTACAGTATTTTTATTTTTTACCCATGCTTTTGTTTGTAGGAGTTGAGTTGATAACGTCATTCAGATCTCAATGGTGGATTATTGGATGCTCATCACGACGCATTTATGATTATGATTATGGCAATCCTGAAAACAGATTGAAATTATTTTTATTTTTTAAACCTTCAATGGTAACAACCAGGTCATTAGAAAATTTCACCGTGTCGTTGCGATATATTGAATTTAGTATTGTATTGTATTTGTAAATGTATGTCTTTACTTTACTGCTGCGATTCTCTCAATTTTACATCTTCGATACAGTAGTGATGATCACAATTAATAACTTAACAACTGTTATCATTGACTTATGATCTACCGACTGTTCTTCAGATGGCGCATAATGGAGTTTTCCTTTTTATCATTTCAAATCTAATGGAAAGTAGACAAATAATTACCTACATCTACATATTTAAAAAAACCAAATATCTATTTTTTATCGTACTGTCAGCTAACTGTTTCAGTTACGATCAGTTCCGGGTAGAATATCTCGTATTCAATGTTTATTCAAATCAACAAACTAAACTATTTTATCCATTCCTTTGACGTCTCGTTATATATGTACCTGTTTCTTCAATGGTATTACTTATAGCCTTATCTGTAGTACTTTAATGCCCTCATAAACCACCTAAAAACTTGTACACTTCAGTCCCTTCAGAAAAGCTTCGTCAATACGTGTAAGTACTAAAAATAATATTGTACCATAGTAAATACTGATTTAACTAATGCAATGCATCTCATTGAAGAGTATATAATTTATGTACCGTTTGCAGTGTTTAACGGTTGCACCCTCACCGATTTCAAATTTCATAGATTGGAAAACCGTACCATTATATATAGGTTTTCTGACCTTGTCGCAGTTAAAGAGTTCGACTGTTGTGTTGACACTCAAGTCAATACGTCAGCAAAATTAATTTAATCAGTGATGACCATACCACATGAGTTTATCTTTAAAGCATGAACAGCAATTTAATAGATTACAAATTCTATTAAATAAGTACCAATACAAAATCATGTATAATCATCAAATTCTATGAAATTTTCGTAATGTAAGAGCTTGTATTTTTTATTAAAAATGTTACGCACAATCTGTGTACTATGCTCCCTGAAAAAAACTATCTCATTTATATTAAGTCTGCTTATTTCTCGTAAAAGAGCAATTGATAGGACCAATTTTGCATTTGAAGACGTCGATTAGTAATATTCTTATGAAACAAAAAAAGTTACAGCAACATTTTTGTAAATAGTACTACAGCAAGTTGGAAAATGTTTAAGAAAAGACAAGCTGCTGACAAATATCTTTTTATTTTCTCAATATCCAGAAGAAATAAAATTTTCAACGAGAAGGGTTCCACCTCTGCTAATTCACTATCGAAATAGTAGTACGCCGTCGAGTTGATGATAATTATCACAATGATAGTTATGCTTATACTTACTGATCAGGCACTTATGTAGATACTTGTGTAAAAAATGTGGTGTCAATCCGTTGTTTAGTTTTGGAGATATCGAGTTTACAGACCCACAGGCAGGATGGTAATCTCCATAGCTATCTCGTTTGCGATTTCATCGCTTTCAGTAGTTTTCAAATATACGAGTAGCCAGGTAAAGCATCTAACCTCCGATTTCAACAATACACTGCACACTCCAAAAGGTGTAATTTGAAATGAATTCCATACATATACATAGGTTACACTCACTTGCGATGAGTGAGTCATAAAATTAGGGGAAACTGAGACATTTCCATATTGAACTCATAACACCTAGGACCTAGATGATTCACCTTCGCCTTAGCAGCGATTAAATAAACGACTGAACGACAAATTTACGATTTAATTACCATTTGCCGTGAAAGATTTTTTATTTACAATGAATAATACATTCACAGCATTTCATTTGTGGCCATGCATACTCCGCTTTGATCGTATAGCTTTATTGAGTAGAAGTTGTCGTTTGTTTGTTTTTCTTTGACAAATCACTGGTTTGCTATGGATTGTGAACAAAGAGGAAACGGTAACGTCACGGTAATTGGATAGGTTCATGTTTGTCAATAGTATTGACTCAATACCGCTGCTGCAAAGGCTAACATGAACCGATGCACCAATCTGCTAGTTTAATAAGTAGTTGCTGCTAATTTTTGAAGCAAATGTCTATGTATAAATTGACTATTGACTGGTGATCCCAAAAAGTTATTCTTTAGTTCAAAGGCTGCATCAAATGTAAAATCAGTGGCTTGGCTTTTATATGAAGCAATGTAACTACCACACCTACGCCCTTCACTTGAATGAAGAGTAAATTGTTGACTAAAAATAAACCGATAGATGACCAGTTGTTTGAAGAAGTGTAGGTAAAATGATTGAAAAGTTGATATTCATAAGCATTCATTTGTAAGGATAGTGGTAATAGTAATGTTTTTTTCCAGCCTACCACCCATTTCATTCTAATTTTCATTACTTAACTACCGTTGACAATAACACTACCGTTACCCACACATTTCATCAGCATTTTATGATCTTAGGATCATAAACATTATAAAAAGGAAGAATAAAAAATTCCTAAAGTAACAAGGAAACAAAATCAACACCTAAAAGTAAGATTGCGGCTCTCCCTAAACAACAAAATTGTTCAGAAACACATATTTTGAAGGTCGTCTCTTCAATTATCTACCTGTTTTGATTTTCTATGTACATATTTTCTTTTCCCTTTCTCAACTTATTATTCTCATCTTTTTTTGAGTTCTTGTTTCTCTGTGTACTTGAACTTCTTTTGAAGAGCTAGAATAAAAGAGGAGATCCTTATGTCTTTCCCTATCGTTAACCTTTGCTTCTAGAGACGGAATAACAAGACACAAGAAGACTCTAAAAACTTCTTAGTCCTTGCTTCCACTTTTTTAAAAGTTAAAAAACCATCTTCCTACATGCGTACGCGCTCTCATACCTATCGCTTATATTATGTAACTAATGACATGGCATGCTTCTCTTGGACAAAAACTTCACACAGAAGAGATGCTCTGCATAAATCCGTTTTTCTTGTGTGAGATCCTAGTGGTATGGTATCCCTCTCTTTTGATGCTGTCATTTACTACGACGATATATTTATACATTATGTTATGCCAATGCATATTATTATTATGCATATAATTTGTATATTTTTAACTAGAGTAAAAGCGTATGGACGAGTCTAAGTGAAATAAAAACATTGATAAGTTTTTTTTTCACATTTTTACTCGACTCTGCACTACTACAACAAGTAGAAAGACACTACAGCATGGATACGTAGTTATGCATATGTGTGGGAAGGAATACATAATTTTCTTTACTTTCGACTGACTTTGGATTCCTTAAAACATGTTATCTCACCATCATCATCAGTGAACGCTAGACGTGGAGCAAATAATATATACATAATACCACTACTTTGGCTCTCACACAGACTCAAAAAAAAGTTTGAGAATGAGAATGCTATTGTGTGCGAGAAAGTAGAGAGAGAACCAAAAAGGAACTAAAAACTAGAG
>JAHZMZ010004158.1:0-10063 GCA_027743805.1 Lepidocyrtoides sp. E14 | reverse complement strand
ACCGCGGACCCTATTTTAGACACATTATCACCCATAACTCAGAGGGGTCAAAGGTCACGACCAAAATATTTTGGGAATAGACCTTCTATACACAGGGCTACGGTTTGCAATCAAATTTCTGCTTATATTACAAAATGTTTTTTTACGTTCCGCTCTTCCAAATACTTGCAGTATGATGGAACCCTGTCAAGACCCTTTTACGTGAATGTTTTATTCTTTACTCCTTTCATTCAATTCCTCCTGTACAGATGCCGAGGAGAGCGAATGGGAGAACTACTGGCAATCTTGAACTAATTCCCCCTTTTCACGTTTCAGTAGAGCAAAAATTTGTTAGAATGTATCCAAATTATTACATTTTCGTTGTGTAACTTGTAACATATAGTTATGTAGCTTTAAGGGTAGCTTTAGGATTTTCAGAACCCCAACTACTGAAGAGAGAAAAGCATAAAATAGCTTACGGTTTAACTTTTATTTTCAGTTTTAGACCTGCAAGCTTAATTTGGCCTGCTTCAATTAAATAAGGTTAAAAATTAGTCAACAGAATGTAATTTTTGTAAGATAAATTAAATTAAAAGTTTATTAGCTTGCTGTGCCATTTTTGACAATTCTTGTCCATGGTTTAAATTTACGCTACTTTGGTCGGAATCTCGTAAAGCAGTAGGTTCGTAAAATATTTCTCGGATTCCACCTAGTTAATATTTTTATCATGTAGGTAGGTAGTTAAATCCTTTCCAAGATGTGTAAGTTGCAATTGCAGATCTTTTGTGGCCACTGACCGCATTTCTTCACATAGCTAATTGAATTACATGAGTCGAAAGTTATACAGTTGAATAAAAAAAATTCCAAATAATTATTTTTCCCTACCTAAAGTACAAATATTTACTGATTTCCGGACGCATGTAAATTAAACCAGACCTGATGATGACAATTGGATCCACAGATTGATTAGATGGAATCTAAATGCACTTGACTATTGCCAGTTATTTACTTTTACGAATTTTGACTACGGGGATGTCTGTAGTTGGTCGGTAGTGATATTTTTTCTAAATAATGACTCGATGTAAAGGGTAGAGACGGAATTGCAGAATTTACGGTAGGATGTAGAGGAATTTTGAATTTAAATGTTACGTGAATATTTAATTTCATCAGCGACAATGAAGACTTGAATTTTTGCAGTTTTTTCAGGGACGAAGAAAGAAGCTTTTGTAGAATTATATTGCACCGGTTTATTGGGTGACCATTAATTGAAATATTTAGCAAATTTTAAAATAAGCCCTAACAAGATTTCAGCCAGTCGTCCCAAAAGATCCACAATTACAACTTAAAGTATATTAGAAGATACATATTATGATAAAAATACTTATCTCATCGTAGTATGTAAATAAGTAAAAAACAAGTAAAGTATCTTACAACAAAGGACAGTCCATTAAAACGACAAATGTAGGTACCTTGTTTGCTTCATCGCTCTTTGGTTAATAGTCATTTGAGCCATGTTTTACGTTTAGGTTGAGTGAGATGCATATTATGCTGTGCTGAGGATTAGTTATCAATGATTACTGACATCAAAACGTTAAAAGGGAAATGGAAGCAAAAAATTCTTTTAGGCTGGAGGGAGAGGAATTTCATCTCCCGGTGTATCAATATACGTTATGCTATATAATACACGTTTCTGTTATTACTGTACTGTATCGTTTACTGTAGTACTACTATACCCGTGAGTCGTGAGTATCGTTTAGAGCATAATGAATTCTTTCTGGAAATCTCAACCTTTACGAAATAAAACAACCAGTACCCACGGAACGGAATCATCGAAAGTTAAACTACTAAGTTAGCCAAGTAAATCTTTTTCTTTGACACCGTTGTGCATGGTTGTTAGTTAATTGTTGAGAAGCACTGTGATGCATGTCAGATAAAAAAAGTACCGCTATTTATTACTATATGTAAGTTTGATCTAAGTAACTAACCAAACGTAATATCCCCTAAGTTGTTTTTCCTTAATTAACCCTTTGACAAAATTAGGTAGCTATAGTTAACTGCACCAACTCGCCACTTTTCCAAGACACGTATGAGAGTGTGAGAGTCGAGCATCATTCCATACCAATAGTATTTTCAGCAGTTTTCTTAAGAGGTCTTGGCAACAAGTTAAAAAAAATATTTTATCCTTTAGTTACGGGGCATTTTTAACTATCAGTTGTACATATTTTTATTTGTGAAAATTGCTATGGTAATAACTTACTCACTATTGAATGGATGAAGAAAGTAAGAGAAGAAAAGGGGAAAGTTGTACTCCTGTGAATTCTCCTCCTATGCACTTTCAGCACCATTTCTGCACATATCTTTGCAAGTGAAAAGCAAGAAAGAACCCCAAAGCACTAAAACTTATGATCTCTTAAGGAGGGCCAAAATATGAGCGACTGAAAGTGAGTGATCTCGTTTTTTTATTATTGGCTTCCCATCGCGTATTTAGTTAACAGCTTTACAGGATGAACTAACCCATAATTAATTACTCCAACATTAATCTCATTATCAACTTGTAGTGTTAATATATATTGGTACCAACTCATCTTTTCCAGTGACAGTAACGAACAACACATTACTTTTGACACTGCACTATTTTCATGATGACTTATTAACTAGTGTAATTGGTCCTTCCCTTCTTAATGCCAACGGGAGGTTTCATTTAGTATTTTTATTGTAAATACACTCATACACTCTCAGAATAAGGAATATATACAAGTTGTGTTACACAACTTTTACTGCTACTCTTTCCCCGTTTTATTAGATGATTGATCTTTATAATTAAACACACCAATAGGGCATGATATTAGGACAATAAATTGACATTTTGGCATAGCATGATTGTCCCAGTTTAGTAGATTATTCTGTTATGCCCTCTAAAGTACGCGAAGCTTGCGATTTAGTTGCCGGTAGCAATAGAAACGGCAATGTCATAATTTCCTTGTAAAAAACGAGCAATATAAGCAGATGCTCAAAGAATGCAACAAAAGAGTGTCAGTTACGAATACCTAACTTGGGGAGACAGACGCAACTTTAAGGGGACCGTGTAGTTCAAAGTCAGTTAAAGTGATACAATGACAGCAATATATGACATCAAAGTTAGGAATGGCTATGAAATCCAATTGATCGTACCCAACAATATTGGAGTACCGATTGCAAAAACTAAACTAGACTAAACAATGGGTAAGCACATTCGGATTTCCTTTACAACCTAAAGATTTCTCCTTTTCCAGTTCCAAGTTTAATCCTTACACTATAACAATTCCAACGACATTTTTTTGCTTACCACAACTCATCATATAACATAGATGTGACTAATTTGTGGAATTCAGAACAGCTCTGAAAATGCCTACGTTTCATAATACTTTGATTACAGCAGACATGCAGCACGCACAATGTTCCAGAAAGGCTCTGATTTCAAACATTTAAATTCACAAATGGACATATTTTTCATCTTTTGACAACCTCTTTTCTACTTTGCATGGCTGATTGATTTATCGGTGTTATTTTGTCCTAAAATTAATTGGTTGATATGTAAACATGTTGGCTTAAATTTACTTTTTATTTTATAGAGTCCGATTTGAGTGAGTCAATATATGCTCCAATTTATGGCCGATTACCGTTGCCCATGAGAAATCCTAACACGTTTGCTCCACAAGTTCCTCAACCTTCCAGAGTTGCCTATGTTGGTGATTGGGAATAATATATGTAGTGTTTTAGCAATAGGAGAATTGGAGAACAAGCAGTAAAATTTGGTCTTGGATATTATTTAACATTGAGCCCAAGGACAACGACAACGACATTCGCTTCACAGGACACCGGAACACTATTGTAGTAAATTTTAAGTTAGATTCAGTAATACTTATGTAAGCACAGTTATATTTTTTTACATAATTAGATTATTCATTACACTCGTTTCATAACAACCTGTATTAATCTAAAGCTAAGCACAAAATATTGCAAGATTTGAAATTCTGGGACATTTTATAATTAACCCATAAATAATTAAAGTGTAAAAAATCAGTCTATTATTATCACTATCACTAATATTTTTTAGCGAATTTCACAAAATTATTATTCAAACTCTGCGTCGACTTCCTAAGTTGTAAATGTTTACCTATATATGTAACCTTTAAGAACTCTAGTTAAGTTGTAAGCTGTAATAAATTTTGGCAAGTTTTCGTACATTCTATTTGTATAACATTAAATACGAATAACCTTACCTATTAAGGGTGATTAAATTGTACTGATGGAAATTTGAAAACTGCACAAATTATTCAATCAATTGTAATTTATAATAATCAAAACGCATAGTCATTTCCGTACATACTGTACTGCACTGGCATTAAATTTAGGAGTAGGCTGCTTCAGAGATGCCAAACGTGTTACGTTACTAGTTACGATATGAAACAACGATAAATATTCGCAATTTTGCAAGTTTAAAAACCTTGGCCCGTTCTGTCTGCCGCATTCACTAGCATGTCCGTTAATAAATCCAGTTTTCTAACCTTACCCTTGACTTATTACTTTGATTAAATATTGAGCATGTAACTTAAAACAAACGATGAAGAGTAAATCTTGTCTTGCGCTTCTGCCCATGCCCCATGCATGGCCCTATTGTGTCTGCAATGCACTCAGATTAGTAATCCGCCGGGCGAGTAGGACTCTTACTTGTATATTTATTATTAGCTTTCGTTTGCGAAGCTACCATACGTGCATACCAAGTTTCTAAGATTGCAGAAATGTCAGTGTGACTGTCTTTATGTAAAAACTAAAGACTGTCATTTCTGTTCTACTTATCATATTCTCTTCAAACTTATTACGCAGGCACCTTATTAGGTCACCATGTTACTTGTTATTGAATTTCAGATATGAGGGGATGAAATCGTAATACATTTTAAATGCTATGACGCCTACGAAAGTTTCAAAAACCTCCCTGACATCTCTAACCTTTCCAAATGATTCGAAAACATTTCCGACATTTTTTCACACGCGCAAACGAAGATTGCCTACTCTGCTAGTTTATATTTGTCCCAGTCCCAAGTTCCGTCCCCCGCCTAGCAAGGTTATTATTAGCAAAGGCGAAAGCGTTTCAAAATTGTAATATGATGCATTAACACATTTATCGTTGTTCGCGAAGCCAGGTGTATTCTTCTCAAATGTTACTACTTTGACGATTAGAAACAAACAAATTATCGCTGCTCGGTCTCGCTGAATGCTTCATGCAGAAGAGCTTATTAACCCAAACTTAGTCATTTTATTTGACTCTCACTTTAGGTGACGCGAAAGTGAAAAATTCAGCGCCTCACTTCCGATTTTCAGAAAATCACCTTGATCCATCCGAATGATTAGTTGCACTACATTGGACTGAAGGACACTCTCGAATCTCGAATCATTAGCAACGCCATTAAATCATCCAAAATCTATATTGACATATCATTACATTTTGAGAAAGAAATGCTTTATATTGGATACTACTGATAAGTAGGGCAACAAGATTTTGTGCTTTTTTCGTTCAATTTTAATGCTTTTTTTATCGGCAAATTCTGCTTTTTACGCTTTTTAAAAAATTTCAATTTTTAGCGTTAAAGTGACTAATGAGCGAATTTTGAGAATTTTGATTTTAATCTGCTACTAAAACCAAGCCGAGCTTTTACATGGCAAGTTTATCTCAAGTGGGCGTGACATCCTTCATACCGTAACTATTTCTGGCGATACCTCATCCTTGCACAAATTATACTCATGTATTGGAATAGGCACCATGGGTAAATGATGAGCTCAAAATAGCTTGTCATTTGAAATGCGTTATTTTAGTCAAAATTTTTAAAGTATCGTTGCATTTAGCAGGCAAAGTTCTGGTATATTAATAGTGCATCCATTGCAAAAAAAGGTATTGTTCAATATGGCGAGCAATTTTTCATTAACTAAATGATTGCATCTCACAACAAATCAGCTCTTAGGCGCCCTGTAAATGTAAATACTATTTTTGCACATCAATCTCGTTGGCTGCAAAAGAAAAACGATAACGTACTGAAAATAAACGTTGATGTATCAATTTTAAGGAAACATTGCGACAAAAATGGAAAAAAATTATGCCTTGGATTTACTTTTTTAATTTTTCGGCAAAAAAATCTGTGAAAATAGTGTGGTTTCGTCAAAAATTGCTCAAATTATGCTTTTTATGCTCGGAATGGCTAATTGTGCTTTCTATGCTTTTGAAATTTTCTGAAAACTTCGAAAATTGGACACTTATTAGTCCACTAGCTTGTATAGGAGGTAACAAGCAGTGCCAGTGCTACTAATGCCAATGCCTTTTATGCTTATTATGCTATTCTGTTGCCCTACTGATCAGTACATTTGAAATGGGGAAGCATGCTGGAATAGAGGAATCATTTATAGCTTGTTTTGTACCATTTTACAAGTAATTTAATTGAATTTTATTGATGTCTTTTCTTCAATTCAACCTGATAAGCTAGTAGGCAACGACAATAGTATAGCAGCAATAAAAGTTCTCCTTTCTCAAAGGTATCTTTGCTCAGCAGTGAGACCCCCATTTCATAAAAGGTGTGCCTAGGTTACACTTGGTAACCTAAATCTTCTCCATAAACGATACATGAGGTTACAAATTGTATTTTGATGCAGTGGGTGCCAGTTCTGATCAGTTGAGAGCAATACTCTTACTACTTGGAAAGACCTTTTAGGAGACATATCGTAGAAGGAGGCAGTGAATGATGTGAATATCTTAATGGAAGCCGAAGCACCCAGTCTGTCACATCAACGATTTGCGCAGTTAGGAAATGCAGCCTAGATAATCAATAATAGTCTGCAGTCTATACTATTATGAACATAAACATTTACGAAAAAAGTGCATCTTCAATGGTCACTGAGCAGTCAAAATGAAAGTGAATCACGTAAGTCTTTTTGGGTTTCGTTTCACCGTATTTTTCATCGTAAATTTCAGTTTCTCTTCATTGATAACTACTTACTTGGTATACCTATTCAATCAATGCACAAGCAATAGTTGTAAAATGGAGACTCATGCAAAAATTGCCATGTGTGGTTCGGCAATCATTGGCAGTAGTAATTTACCTCCAGTCAGTTAACTTTGCATTTTCAATACTGGAAACCAGCGAGCGACTCTCATTCAAACAAATTTACTTATTGAAGGAAAGCCAGCAACTGCAAGATTAGTGAAAGAAGTAACCGAGTGAATTATTTACGAATATGAGTCTATAAGGGACTTATTTTGCATGAAGTTCTTTGGTTTTTTAAATTCCGATTTTTGAAGTAGTCGCAGCATTATAACTGTTAAAAATTGTTTCAAATATGCAGAGAGGTTACATACAACCTTCCGAATGGTATTGTATGCTGCATACCATATTATCTTCACGTCGTTAATGTCACGTCGTTGTGCTTCAAATTTTACCCCCAATCTGATTAAATTGACCCATAAATCATGAACTTTCGAATAATACACTACACGCTCCAAACTGTCATTTAATTTTTTTTAGAAAATGTAACAGTTTCTCACGGTTGTTTGTCGATGCAATGTTAAATGCAGGGCTCATAGTCTGAGATTGATTTATGAAAGGAGACGGGCTACTTGACTTATGAAAACAGAATAGGCCGCAGCTGGACGGACAGACACGGTAGTTGATTACGGATACTCGGCTACTTTGCATATTTGCATGAACGTTACTTTGCCAACTTTGCATGATGTATTTTTAGCAAGTATTAACATTTGACAATGAACCACTCCCTGATATTCTCTATTCCGGCTTCAACTACTTAATTAAATTCATGGATTTTATACGATTCTGCTTCTACACATCCGCTGACCATTGGCATTCAACTTAAAAAGAACTCTAGGCAGTTTAGCAGTGCACTGCAGTGTGAAGTGTGAATGTGAATTACGTGTTTGCCGAAAAAAAGTTTTATTGTCATTGGCGTAGTTATAACTGTTGATAGCATGTTCTCAGTTCTCATCTCATGCCTTAGCCGAGGAACCCAAAACCTGCAGTTGCCATTTTGAGAGGACGACTTAGATGAATGCGCGTGTTCACGGACAGGAATTTTTAGCAAACGTTGTTTACCACCTGCCAAACCAATTACAAACGACACGTATTATTTCGTTTATGAAAGCGGAATCCTGTGTATTTACAAATTGAGGGCATAAATTTATTGGTGACAGTGAATAAAAAATAATAGGTAGTATAGCATAATATAACATGCTTTTGCTGTAAACTTATATAGTTAGTTGAATTGGTTTGTAATTGCTGCTCCGAGTGCTCTCCTCTTGTGCATATTTGCAATTTGTGAATGATTGATGATTGTGGTTCTATAATTAATTGCAGATCCAGAGAAGTAGCTGGCAAAACACCATGGCGTTTCCATTATCTGTTGGCGAGGAGAGAAAGAAGTTATTTGCACAAAAAGTGAGTCTGGAGAATGAGCAAGAACATGTAAATATTGCTCGTGCCAAGCTTCAGAAAGATCGACAACAGTTCGATGTTTTGTTGAGGTCAACAATTTCAGGACTTGATGCTATGCTCGACTCGGACAAAGTGACACGGCCAATTAGCTCTGAAATTGGAGTTGTACCATGGAGAAGTACCATGAAGAGTTGTGAAGAAAACCATGGAGATGGTGAACCGAAAAAAAAATTAAAAGAGATTGTGAATGTGGAGAGCAAGGAACGTCTTATTATTGATGAAGAAAAGATGAAGTTGCTGAGGAAACGAGATCATTTGAAATCACTTAAAGCCAAGTTAGATCAGGAACAGGAAGTAGTAAGTATCGGAAAAGTGCAACTCCAGCAGGATATACAGCGCCATCGAGTTCTGATGAAAGCTACTATCACTGAGATTAATGATACGATTGATTTGGAGCGCCAAGAGTTCATTAATGCCATTGTGAGAGAATTAGAACATTTTAAGTTGCCTACTTTGAAACGCCTGATCCCTACCAGCGAAGTTGAAAAATTAATAGCCGAAGCCAAAGCGGTAGGCCAGGAGTGTAACAATCTGTGTCATTAGGAGTCGAATTGTGAACCAATTTTGTGTTGATTTTATTTCAATCAATTTTACTAATATATGAATTTACAATTAGTTTTGAGAAATATCCATTACAACGAATGGAATTGGAATCCTTCACTGTTGACTGTAAAACTGTAACGCATATTCAATTTATAAATATTGATGTCATGAGTCATGAGTTGAACATTTTTACATAATTGCAAGAGTGATAGTACCAAAGTAGTCGACTTCGACGATTATTAATTGGTTTGAATGAATGATTAATATTAATTAGTTAATAAATTCTGATAACTGATGTTTTGCAGTTTGAAGATGCGTATTATTATGAAGTAAAAAAATATAATGTGACAAAACGGCAGCTTTAATTTTTATTTTTAACATTTATTTCATTTCCATCTGACGGAAGATACTTTTTATTTACATATATTGGCTTTTATATTTCAATTTCATTCAGGTTTTTAATTATATTCGATGTTCCATTTTATTTATCAGAATAACTTATCATTTTAATATGAAACCTTCTTTTCATAGTATACAATGATGAATGATGTCGGAATCTAGTAAAAATTCAGCAAATAATCAAAGGAATGATACTTTTCTCGGTATTGTCACTTAATAGTAGTTTCTTCAAAAAACTATGAGGTAATTGTAAATAGGTATTTGTATTGAAAGTATTTAAGATATAACGGTACTTATTTTTAAACCGTATCATCAAAATGTTAATTCAAATACGTCTCTTTTACTTCTTTACTTAAGTATGTAGTACAGGTATGTGCCAAAAAACCTCTTAGACGGCGGCAGAAATCCATCAGTTGCATTGTGTTGTTCAGTTGTTAGTGACAGAAGAAAGGTATCGCGAGTTAATTATACAATACAAAAGTGTACACGCATTACATTCGTAGCCAACGTTTACTCCTGTGTTACTTTTCGAGCTATTTCCGGTGAAAACTAGATGAGTGTAAACCCTCAGAAACCCAACCTTCGTTTGCGTGACTTAAACGCCGCTAGTG
>JAHZMZ010004157.1:0-12468 GCA_027743805.1 Lepidocyrtoides sp. E14 | reverse complement strand
TAAAATATACATAAATACACTGAAGCTGTATGATCTTGTAAAGATTTATAACGGTTGCCGTTGACCTATGACCTCCAATTTCAATGCACACCAAGGCAAGATGATAAGGAAGCTGCTGCAAAAAACCGAATTTGAAAAAGTGCTACCGTTTAGCAGCTAGAGCGCGAACGGACAGACGGACAGACAGACAGACAGAGCGAAACCAGTAACTTACATGCAATTCGCATGCAAGTTAATAAATCCTATGAGTTCCTAGAGATATATTGTTGTACAAGACAAACTACATACATACTTAATATGTGTGTTACATATGTCACCCACTAGACACACAAAATATGCCCATTCCCAATTCAAGTTAAATTTACGTTCATATTTTTATTAGATTTTTTGGATTACTACTGACATTATACATTTTCCAATTTACAGCTTCATAAAACCAATATATTATAAAAAGCTGCTTTAAAATACGCTTATTTTTAGAGGTCTTTGTTGTTATGTAATTCCCATAAAGAAAGCATTTTTTGAATTTTTCTTAAAAAACATTTTACGCTCCGATAAAAATTGCATTCTTTGTCCTTCGGAAGACTTTCTGAAAGATATCTGAAAGTGTAGCTCAACCGGCTATGTATAGCTTGCAAAATGTGTAAAAAGGGGAAATATTATTTAGGACAGGTTTTTTGCAGAGGCAATAACGAGTCGCGAGTCATGTTTCTCTGGGGATATATGTATACTGCCAGAAAAGACACTCAAGTTTTGATCTCAACTGCTGAGATGTGCTGCTGCTGGTACTCCTTCAATTTCGGTGAGTTTGCAAACTCCAGAAAAAGTGAAATACTGCGTGCGTAACTTGTGTTTTATAATAACGAAGTGAAATACTTTAATATTACCACTTCTTTCTAAACAGTGTACGAAAGGAAAATGAAAGATCAGGTGAAGCAACCCCCTCTGTTCCCCCGCCATTTCCCGTTTTTCATTGTCGCTGAAAGTAATAGTTAGTAATACCTCTCCTTGCCTGTGTGACAATAAACCGTAAAAACTAGAAAAAATAACACGTAGACGTTTCCATCACATGACCCTGTAAAGGTTAATGGTTTTTCTCCTTTTCCTTGCTGCTCCAAAGAAACGAGATGCTAGAAATGTTTTGTTGATTTTGGCTCGTCTCCAAATGTAAATTGCTACTACAGCTTATACGAGACCTCTTCAGAAAATCATGGCCAATCGTGGTAGCCTGATACAAAAAATGGTCATTTTGGTGCTGCTATGTGGAAACTTGAAGATACCGGAGCTAAAAACTTTTTGAAGAAAACCACAAGGGAGGAAAACTTACTCTTTGCTAAACTTTTTCCACCTTTGTGTTTGAAATGGAATTCCCTTTTCTTTCAGTTATAAAAATACAGACGTTTCACCTTTTACATGAATAAATGAATACGTTTTGCCTGATTTCACAACTAGAAAAGGACAGTATGCTTATTTTGGGAAACTGTGTAATTGATTTACAGTAGGTTGAGATGCAATTTGTTCAGAAATTTAAAGCTCGCATTAAATGATCATACTCTTCTTTAATCAATATGACTGTTGTCTTTGCCAGCCAAGGTATTCGACTTGTAGAAGAATGAAATTCAAGAAAATTGGACTCAACATTCTTTTCATGGCCTATTTTCTACTCGGATTAAATGAAAAATGTAATAAACCCAAAGTATAACCAGGTAAGTAAGCATGGCCGGGTATGTATACCAATGAAGGGCAGCAGCAGCAGCAGCAAAATGTCACATCACTTTTCCTTTTCCCTCTACTGATCAGCCACAAAATTTAATTTCCGGAAAATTAATTAATGTGACATCATTGCACCTCTTGTCACTGTCAATCCATCTATTACAGGAACAGGTATTGTGCTACTCGCCATAAAACAAGTCACACGGAAGATGGAGTCGAGGCTGAGGTAAAATGGCATGGGAGAACAAAATGTCAACCTTGTAACATAGTATGCATAGAATTATAATAATGATACAGGAAAAATCTAGAGTGAAAGTTATGAGTCAGAATGAAATTTGGGAGTATGAGAAAAAATATATGATCGCAGTGGTTGTAGAATTAATGAAATATGTGTAGCATCGTTAATTCTACAACTAGAAACCAAAATGAGCAGAAATCCTACATTCGTGAAATGTGGCTATGGGATGAAACAAAATAATATCTATTTGCGTGAAGGGTGCGGAAATATATGACAAGGGATACCGAAAAATATTACAAGTTTCATAAAAGATGATAAATGCTGTTTTGCGATAGAATTGATGATGACGAGCAGGAAAATAAATGTATTTCACAGTTGATGTAAGATTTCATTTGTAAAATGAAAATGCAAAAACTTCCTGTTCCAGAGTCAGACCTTTCTAATTTTGAACTTTTGTAACAATGTTATAGAGATTTGGGCAAAAAATTGTTGCCAGAGAAATCAAGCAAACCTTTATGAACGAAGATGTTCGCTAGTACAATTCTATTGCGAAAAGAGTTCCTTAAAGCAAAATTGTGCTGGAATTACTTGAGGCAGGAATACACCAGTAAAGCAAAGAACGCCAAAAAAGGTCATTCCTGAAAGGAGGGAAAGGATTTTTCTCTCTCTTAAAATGAAAGGAAATGTGATCTCTTGGAAGGATGGGAATAGGTAGGTGTAAAGCAAAAAGACAGAGATGAAACTAACTATCACAAGCTATATTACCAGCAATAAATTCGGGAAAAGAAAAGGAGAATGTTCTCTAGGTAGTACTTGTGTGACTGCTGCAGTGCATGGATCGATGCGTGCTTCTGGTTGGCTGATGTTATGTGGGCTATTCTACTACAATCCAGCTCTTATTTATTTCATTCATTCTACCGTTTTTTTTCTCTGCTCTTTTTGGAACTTTAAAATTCATACTGCGTGATGTCAGACCATATCTCTAGCATTCAAAGTAGGGCTGTATACTTCAACTCTAAATCCTACAAATTTTGAGTGTGTACTTGTGCTTATAAACGAGAAATTTATTCATCTTCTTTCAACAGCCACTTCAGAGTAGTGGATATGTACACATGTACATGTGCATATTCGGCGTGTATGTCTTCAACTGCTTTAAGTGGGAATTTCACATGTCTGTGAGCTTTGCAGGGGAAAGTCTGGATGTGAATATTTACACAATACAACATTATTTTGTCCGGTTGGTAGAACCACAAGATTGAAAGAACAGAAAATTCTAATGCTGTAAGCTTATCATAAAAGTGAAGGGAATGATTTCTGAAACCGTCCAGTTTGCTAAAATGCTACATATTCAAATACACAACAAAAGCCATCATTTTGAGGCACAATTTAATTATTTAGTTTCTCAAATTCTGGAATCCAAGTGAACAACAATATACATAGACGAATACAAACAATGCTCAAGTATCAATTAAAAAGTGGATATCAACTTTGCGAATTAGTGAAACCAAAAATTGAATCGAATTGAAAATGCTGTCTTTATAAAGTGATCTTTGTTATAAGCTCACTGTATGGCTAATGCAAAAGAGCTTATTATTGCACTCTGGGTGTCCGTATGCATATTATCTGTAGGTCCGTCTGATTGTCCGTCATGGTGAATTAAATCAGTTTCAAAAATTTTGATCCATCATGACTCAAAATTTTCACAATGTTAAACGGTCATGAATGAACTTTTTTTAAAGTTTTGAACCATCGCATCATGGCACAATGTCATTATACTAGAATCACCATGGTTCATTGTCATTATACTAGAATATTTGAATCATTATGAATCATTGTCATTATACTTGAACAATCATGGCACAATATTAATACTTTTCCCATCAATCTAGCTTTAACTTCTCTTAATAAAGTCTCAAACATTAGAATAGAAGGTAGCGGTTTTAATAAGAAGAAAAATGTCATAGTAGCAGCGAGCTTGAATTCACTGGCTTGCCATGAACTAGTTATTATCCATCAATTTTTTGTTGGATTTTCAAGTTTACCTAATAAAGCTAAATAGAGAAACATAAATGTTACGAAGGAAGCCTTCTTGGTTGAAAAATGAAATATGACACGCATCCGTATTGCCAGTCTTGTAACTTTCTTAAAGTTTTTGTGACTCACAATTACACTTTAAAAGCCGTACTCATCCTATAAAGAAACGCTAGTGCAGAATTTTAATGAGGAAGAACTGCAAATGTCAAATATTTTAGGCTGAATGGCATGAACATGGGCAAATCATTATGCAAGCCAAGATTTAATACTGCTCCGTTTTCTTAATTCGAAATTTATGGGTTTCTCCCAGTCCTGTAGCACAAGCTGGAGTTTGTTGGATAAGCTGTTGCTGAATCCTTTCTATACAGCTGCTATGCAGATCCGTCCTTTGAAGCAAAAAAATAATGTGTAAAAACATCAATTTTTTTTACTATCAAGAGCTAAGAGTTTAGTACATTGACATCGTGTTTCTGAAACATGCCACTCGGGCTTTCCAATATTCCAAAACGCAACCAAGAATAGACAAACTATAATATACCATTGATGGCTGGCTGTGTTGTTGAACAGGTGTTGTGAGCAAAAGGTGTGAGAGTTATGTCAGGACGCAACGATTTCGTGATAAATCATTTTTGTGTATCATATTTGTATTCCAAATTTTCGCTGAACAAAAACACTTGTGTGATTTTTGTCAATAATTTAGGCTTTTTGAAGAATCAAGTATTGATGCAAGAAAGATGATTTTCATTTTCCGGCAAGTCAAACGAACAAAGTAGGATTAACGGCATAAATCAACTCCCTAGCAAAATATTGTACAACAAGTGAGTACCTAAAATATAAGATGTAGGCCGCATGTATGTATGTATTTGCTTTTCTTATCAGAACTTTACATTTAATTTGCCTCATATGAAGGTAAAGAAACTTGTTTCAACTTCCCTGATATATGTAAAAAGTTAAACGGGGAAACTATAATAATAGTAAGTTTATTGTCATTTTGTATCCTCGAAAGGAGAACTAGACAATTATGAATAGCATGAACATTGTGGCAGCAAAGATTGATGGAGGCTTTTTAACGCACCTATGAGTGAACGAATTTTTTTGAAAGTAAATGTTTGTATCAATATTTCAAATTTTAAACGGTAAACATGATTTAAAATCGCGAACATGTATGCATTTATATAGTTGTTGCTTTTTAATAAGGATTACATATTGTAGAAATGGCTGAATTTACTGAAGCATTATAAAATTTTTGTAACTATACCTTTTTTGTGCCATGTATACTATTACAAGTAGTACGACTACGACAAGTGACAGTTTGGTAGTACTTCCCAAAGAGGATGTAAGAAACAGAGCGACTCATTCACCGGTAAAGCATTGTGAAATGTGGATAATGAACATTGATATTGCGCTTATGGAGTTGGATCCCTGGATAACCACGAAAATTTAACTTCCAATTTATTTTTCATGGGATCTTGCCAACCAACTGTCTATTGACCAAAAAATCAAAAGTTGTTCGGTCTTTTCCGTAGTAGTACTCTGGTACTTCCTGCTGAACAACGATAAATTACTTTGCTTCCCTATTTTCTTTACGTGATTTAAGACAATAAGATGAAATATTTTTTATGAAAATGTCATGCAATGATTTTTATTACAGGTCGCACAAAAACGAAATTTGTCGAGGCAAAATAGAGTACCATGTGGGGCTTAAAAACAAACAGAAGGAAAGTATTTTTAGGTTTCTGTTGAGTTTATTTCTTGGTCTAACAATGTTTTTATGCTCCAGTGACTTTATCTGTCCCAATACCAAATCTGTAGTGTCCTACATGAACCGGAGCAAGCCAAATTGAAATTGGCAAGTCAAACTAGCTTCGCAGATTCTGCGAACATGGAATGTCGGATGCCATAAAAGTTAGATAATATGCATACATATTTAAGTAGGGCAGCGGGACAAGAAACTTGTTAAAATGTAGGAATGGGGATATATTCTTATCAGTAGATTTGGAGCAGGAAAATGCTTGAAATTGTGTCAAGGATCAGATCAAGAACGGAAATTATTCCCCTTGAAAAATGGGTTTACTGGAATAAAAAAACAGAGTTACAGCACTAGATTTAGAAAAAGAAGCGCTAACTCACTAGATTTAGAAAAGGAATCTATGAATTGCCAAACCCCTTCAGACTTTCCTTTATCAGTGAGGGCTGTAGAAAGAAAAGGATAAGCTTTTTGACAGGTAAAGAATATAAGGATTCAGCTCATATGAATATGAAGGATTACAGAAGGGCATTTTGAAGGGTCACATTTTGCTTTCATTAATGCCATGTCTGTTTACGAAAGCTGCACAAAGGAAGCACTAAGCAGAACAATTGAATTATAAATTCATCAGCTTAACAAACAAGGTTGAGCTTATTTCATATTTTAAAACGAAAAATAGAGAATCAATGTAAAAATGTAACAATGCATTGCATACGTGATGCATACCGCTTACAATATAGGTACGCACAGTTCTTTACATAAGTGAAATTCCCCTGTCTATCTAGCTCCTAGAGAAGACGGACAAACTTTCATATAAAATTTATAATTTTTTTTGCATACATTTTTGCCTACTTACAATCAACAAATGTACAACTTTTCCATTAGTTACCATCGTTTGTGTGGAGGACACCGTAAGAATTCTTCACTAAAACCAGGAGCCTCTTGACCAACATCTCATCTTCATTCGCATATCCTCGTAAAATCCCATGTATTTTTCCCATTCAAATTTTTTTATCGGTTGGAAACAATTTTAAATGGGAGCTTAATGAATGAGGATAAGCGAATGAAGAATGAGGATGAGATGGTGTTCACATAGACAAATAAAGAATAGACTGAGCAACTTTTGATTTTTTGGTTAATGGGCAGAGTTTATTGTCCAGATCCCTAAAAATTACATCACATGTTAAGTAAATGGGAAGTTAAAATTTCCGTAGTTATTCAGGGATCCAACTCCATAAGCGCAATGTTAAAGTTCATTATCCTCTCTTTACAATGCTTTGGCATTAGATGTGTCGCTCTAGTTCTGAATTCCTCTATGGGTGTTCCAGGCCCCAGTTTCCATGGTGGGGAGTCCCTCCTTACCACACCTTCCCCCTTTGGGAGGGAACAATCGAACCCTTCCTTCGTTGCGATTCCAGAAACGTTCATGTGGAACCAAACAGCATATCTACTTTATGATAACGCTTTATTTACCAAAACACTACAAATTTGGACAAATTCATGACAGCGATATCTCCAAATATTTAAAAAAATAATATGAGTATTTTGAATTTTTAACTCATGACTTATTATGATAATGCGGCAAATTGTCGCCACTAATCGTCCGTATAGTGACAGAACAATGTTTTATTTGAATTAAAAGGAATATTGCAACTTCAACAGACATTGCAACTTAAAACAGAACTATGCACTAGCCCATTTTTGCTAGTTAATAGATAATAGTTTCGTGAATCACGAATCGTGAAAGAGTACAGGCATATTGAAAGATGCATCTTACGGAATAATTGAGTGGAAATCACTTTTTTTAAATATTTGGAGATGCAGATGTCATGAATTTGTCCAGATTTGTAGTATTTTGGTAAAAAGGATATGCTGTTTGGTTCCATATGAACGTTTCTTGAATCGAAACGAAGCATACGTTGTTTGACGACTGTTTCCTCCCAAAGGAGGAAATGTGGTAAGGAAGGATTCCCCACCATGGAAGATGTTTTATGAAGAGAAAGTAATAAGGTGTCCTCCGCGCATACGTTGGTAACTAATGGAAAAGTTGTGTATTTGTTGATTTTAATGCACGGAGAAGTGTCTGCAAATAATTTAGACATTATACTTTGTGGAGGTTGGTTCCTCTTTTGTAGCAGTTTGGTAGGCAGGGGAAATTACAGACAAAAGAAACAGTATTACGTACGAATTTTTAGTACATTACGAATCGTGCCATGTCTTTTTGTACATTAGCACAAGTTACTCTTTTTGGCACAAGTAATACAATCTTTTATTTTCTGTATGCATATTCTTGTAGCAAGACCAATCTAGTATCAGTCAAGTGGTAAATTTTTATTTATTATACTTTTCTGGGGTGAAAGTTTTACTACCGATGGTAAATACTTCAACATAAACTTTGTCCACCATGGATGATTTTGTAATTTTTGCATAGAATGGTAGTCATTGTTTGGTGTATCTACCAAAGAGCTCGCATGTTCCATGTTGTTTTTGCCAAGTTTGCACATTTTTCGATTGTATGTGAAAATGTCTAAAAATTTTGTCATATAAAATAAGGTTTAAAAAATGGCCAAAATTTAGGAAAACAAAAAATAGGCAATAACATTATCTGGTTATTGAATGAGATATCTGAAAATCGAAAATTATTTCTAAATCTGCACCTAATTAATCGGAATTTTGTGTTGAGATTTAGAAATCAATTTCATATAAAGCATTTGTTTATATTTATGAGGCGAGGTGAGAAATATTTGCCACTCTAATTTTAACGTAGTGTAAAGTTTTACTAATGGTACTAGTACTAGTTTAAAAACACGTAGAGGTAGTTTTACTTTGCGTTCACTTCAGTCTAAATCTTTTAAATATACCTCTTTAGGTTACCAATTTAAATCTATTTTGAAACCGTCATTTTCATTTTGGTGACCAAACAAATGATTACAAAAACCACGTAGCAGGATTTGTTTGAGTGTACAAAAAATAAAAAAGGAGCGATTATTTACATAAAAACATGGAATTTTACAAGACTAAAAGTAAGCCATCGTTTTTTGGTATATTATGTTACTCAAGAAATCACAGTTTTCAAATTGCAAACAGTTTTCTTTCTACCAGAATTTGTGGATTTCTCGTTTGACGTTGTGTAGAGAGGACTAAGAAAATATTTCGCAAAGAGACCACATGAGAGACTGGTGGGATGTATTAAAATATTTCCAACAAACAAATATTGTGGCAGATAAAATTCATGTTTATTTTGCTGATTACTTACTAGCAAAGCCTTCATTTCCAAATATTTCGCTCTGTATTTTTATTTTCCCATTTTTTCCGACACTCGAATGTCTAAGTACTGTAATACTTCTTATAATAGAAACATTATGCCTACGTCTTTGACATGAAAAAAGTACATGGTGAGCAAAACATGCGTTGTAAAGTTGAATTAGTTAGTGTGGATATTAGTTGTTCTGTACTTCCTCTTTTTTATTTGCTTTGTCTGCAGATAAAATAACAGACTCTTTTGTGAGTCTTCTTCCTGTCTCCTTTAATAAATTTTTCGCTTTCCTCTTGAGAAAATATTTTACTCAGACCTTGCTTCGTTATTTCTCACTTTCATCTCTTGAGATTACGATTCTAATTTCAACACTGTCGAGCATAAAGCCAGATACCAGCCACAAAATAAAATATAAAAAACGGCACACCTCATATTACGCAAACATTCACGTGCAAAGTCATCTGCCAAAGAGGAATTTTCCCCTTTTTTCATTTAGAACCCTTGTTTGCGAGTAAAAACACTCCTTCGCCAAGTAAACAAATTACTTGTGTGTTGCTTTCACCGTCACCTAGACTTTCGCTAGACCATGCCTACTCTAGCTTTCCCATAAATTACGCGTATATTTTCATTAGAGATTACTTCCGCTTCCGTTGATGCGACTCTACATTTCATCAACTCTTTCATCTGCATCCAACATATTAGATTGTGTACATCTTTCCCACTTTCACTTTTCTGTAATAATGGCTTCCGTAGCTCCGATGCTTTTCGGTAGTCCTCAACTCAGCCAAGTGGCATTAACCGCGTGAAAGAAAATGTGCGGAGGGTGTAATAATAATAATAACGTACTAGAAGGAAGCTAGAACAGAAATGAAAACGTGAAAGTACAAAAATGAATAATTGTGGCATCTCAGCATTACTCATCCCACACACCTTTTTAATTTGGCTACGGAAAGAACACCCAGAATTTCCGCACGCACTTTACTCCAACTATCGTTCTAGTAATATCCAGTCTGAAATAGCTTGTATAGTAACGAGTGAGCAAGGGAGACTAGCAGTAGCATGAGTTGAGACGCATGTACGCATTCGTAGTTTTGTAGCCGCAGCCTGCTCGCCTGAGAGTTGGCATATGGAAATTAACTGGTGCCATGACATTATATCTAAATTAACTGAATTATCGGTATTAGGTGCCGGTGCCGCTAAGAGACTCAATAAATTGAGGTTAATTGCCGCGTGTCAACGATAAATTTCCAATAAATTTGGCTAATTATTGGCAATGCAAAAAGTCATTAGGGCTTATGCATGCAGCACTAGCAGCACCATTTAATCAGCACGATCTCTGCTAGACAAGAAGAAGCTGTAAATCAACTAAATGAACAGGGGAGGTGATTTTCGAGAACAAATCGCTTCAATGTTAATGTCATAGTCATTTGTAAAACAAATTACAGCATTCTGACATTGCCACATGTCGCTACAAGAATCTGAATATAATTCGTTTGAAATCTCAATCAACGATTGTGAGAACAGCACACATACTTATTAGAACTTGGCAGTAAAAAAGTTTAGTCTAGCATTACGTTTCACATTGCCCATTTTGAGAGAAATAGAGGAAAGATAAACATTTTCTCTTTTACCTGCTGCAAATCCTCCGATAATATCCTTCTCGTGTCTCTCGCTTGTCTTCTGGTGTATCCTTTCACTTTTCACAATCTTTGGTGGTGAAGGATCTGGTCTTTCTTCTGTTACCACATTCTCTACGGCAGCAGCTATATTAGCAGACTCATTTTTGCTGTTTTTGTTACCACTACTGTCCATATTGTCGGAGTGGTTTTTATCTTTATCTGCACTAACACACGACACCGCTACTACCCACAATATTAAGCACCAAAAAGGCATTTTCAAACTTTTACTGAAACTGGTATGCCAGGGCATTCTGAAATCTATCTTTTCTCAGTTACGAGACAAAAATCAAAGATAAACTTGCTTGCTTGCTTGTCTTGCTGCCCAAGTAAAGCTATTATTAGTAGCTGCTAGAAAGAAGTTACGCACTTTTCCTCCCTTTTTCTCTACCAAACTAGTCTGCAGCTGGGAGAAACCAATTTCAGAAAAGCAGTTCCAAAATTTTCGCTTAGATAAAAGGAGTCAACGATGAATTCTCATAAGTAGATGTCATTTAGATCAAATATAGTTCCACCATTATCCTTTCTCCATATGTCGCCGTATCATTTACTTGGGTTTTGTTATATAAACTGTGAACGTTTCTTACAAAAAGAGCAGCCTCAAACGCTAGCAAAAAGTTTTTTGATAAAGTTAATCGAATGAAAATATAACCTCATTTCTTCCACATTACCAAGTTGGATAGATATCAATGGGATTGGATTCGAGAGGAGACATTTTCTCACTCGACCTACAACCTGGACTTAGAATCACTTTAACTTGAAATTTAAAAATTATGCAGCAACGTGAGAGGAAGGAAGATTCACTTCTAGAATGGACAAAACGATCACGGAGTCTTATAACGTATCTTTAAGCACTTGTCTAAATGAAGATGTATATTTAGTGTCCGAATAACATTTTAAAAGTAGTTTAATACTGGATAAAATGATACCTGGACAAGCTTACTAAGGTACAATATGTAATTTGCTGATACGCTTTTAATATTAGTATGGAGGTAAAGTAATTTTCTCTTAAAGCTTTCATAAAGTATTTACGGTTGTGTGGACGTATCTCACTTCAAAACTTTCCCAAGTCCTGGCAGTACCACCATTTGGACATTATGAATAGAACCACCAAAGAACTGGATAGAAAAGAGGGAGAGAGAGAGAGAGAGAGTAATCTTCAAGCTCTGCTTTATTCGGCAGCAAAACACGGACTGGTGAGGAAAGATACTGCTGCAGTTGTACACTTTCACTTCTCTCCCCTATCTTTCCTGACACTGCTGCGGTTCATCTTACCACGCATTGCAAGACATGCTTGAAGATTTCAAGTGATACCAACAGCCCATGCATGCCTACAACAAACAAGTTCTCCTTTTTGGAAAGCCTACGTCTTAAGCTTGATGAATTTTTATAGCTATCAGAATAGCCACATATACCGTGCTGGCCTTCAAAATTTGTTAGAAGAGTTGTATTTTACGAACCTTTTTAGAAAACATCTTATTCATGTACTCGAAATTCTTACATTCATGTCGCTTAGGTATGAGAAAACGAGTGAGTTGGAGTTGTAAATTTTAGAATGTCCCGCATTATACTTGTGTGCATGCCTTGCTCAAGACGGTGAGCAACTAACAAGCATTTTCAGGTGGTGCTGAGGTTAGCAAGTACGCAGAAATTGAATTAATATATTAGGCAAGAATTCTCTATCGTTATGAGGATATCTAAACGGTGCATACCCGATTTTTTTTGCGGGACGAAATGGCAGATGCACCATGGCTTCCAACTGAAGCCTTTCCAGCCTTCCACATTTTAAAGCACTCCAGCATCC
>JAHZMZ010004156.1:0-22364 GCA_027743805.1 Lepidocyrtoides sp. E14 | reverse complement strand
CACAGTTGAATTATGATGATAAGGAAGCTATTGCAAAAAACAGAACTTGAAAAAGTGCAACCGTTCGGCAGCTAGAGCGCGAACAGACAGACGGACAGACGGACAGACGGACAGACGGACGGACAGACGGACAGACAGACAGACACATGGGGCAAAAACAATAACATACATGCAATTCGCATGTAAGTTAATAAACACCTCTCTTTGATGTACAGTATGGAAATATGATGCTCATAAAGCATAGCTGAACAAAACTTTTTTCTGTTTGCAAAGAGACGTGCGGATATCACTACTGCTAGGCACATAATATCCTTCTACTAACTACAATAAAATGTCTTCTTTTTCTCAGTTGGTTTACCGTACGATAGAATACACGATCTTTCGAACCGTTTTTCATCGACTTGGCTCCAATAAATTATCCTCAAATCAAGCTGTTTCTATTTGCATTTTTTGGCAATAAAAAGGGAGACAAATTGTGTCCATCTGTTGTAATCGCTGTTGAGATACAGGCAGTACAGCAAGGTGCGTAGAATTTGTTGATGTGATCTCTTTGCACACAACATGCATTGGCTCAATTTTTGCCATATATGAGGGACAAAAAGACGAGCAGTATAATAATATGAGCATCATTTACCATTTACCTATTCAAAAACTCTTTTTTTCCCATTTCCAACAATGTGTACAAATTGTACAATGTAATGTTACGGAACTGGTCATGCGTTATGATATGAATAATATGCCGTATTGTACTGATTGTGATCATCACAGAATGTCTTGAAAAGATGCTAGGATGGCCTGGCCACGGCTGTTCCTTTTATCTTTTCCATAACGAGCGCATATAAATAAAGACAGATCATATGAAACGAAAACGAACATTAAAATGTAATTACCGTTTAAAAAAGCTTGTAAGATATTATATTATTCAAAGAATATTTATCTTTCGTCAGCAGGTAGACACCGATCTCATCTTGCAACTTTAATCTTTACTTTTTATAGCACGGCTGGTTGCAACTTGCAAGTTGTATTGTATGTACGTAATGCGTGGCAATATATGACATTAAATCATTAAATTGCGAGTAGTTTTATTTGTTGTGATAACATTTTGCTAGCATATCTTTTGATTTACATTGCCTAGTAGTCTGGTGTAGTACGAAAAAAAGTAATGATACAAAAGAAGAGAGAAAGGAAAATGCAGGGAAGATGTGCGGGTATTATATATGGTCTAACTTATTGTTTGTATCATTTCTTCATGTAGGTAAATACGCCAACTGTTGAGTAGAATTTGAAAAAAAATCATGAATCATTCTAATCATCATCTCGATTCCCAACTGATACGATACATATGAGTTGCTTGTGCTTTTTTTGCAAAGCAGTCTGCAATAATAATAATAATAATAATAATAACATTATAGCTTGGTGAAAAAAGAGAGAATTATTATTGTAGCTAGGATCGTTGGCTGACTTTAATGATTGATTGATACCTGGGAAAACATAAATAAAATGAGCAGAAAAATAAATAACCAAGCCTCTTCCTTTCAACGTAAATGCTGTATTCTAGAATAAATTGGGTATAAATATGGTCATTCCTTTCTATGGGCATATTATTCTTTCGAATCCTCGATTGAAGTCATGCTTGGGTTTTAAAGAAATGTCATCATAAAGCTGTAAACTTGGATTTAATTTAACAAAAAGTATGCTATGATCAACACTTACACATTTTATTTTTTCTCAATATTTTCAGGTGGCAGATTCACCAGTCCCCGTGGCAGTGTGAATCGACAACAGGGCAGAAAACGAGCACTGTCGTGCTCCCCATATTCCGAAACATTTGACATCAACTCAATGATTCGGTTCTCCCCCAACTCTTTTGTGTCACTGGTCAATGGATCGAGAGGTTCGAGCGCACCCAGCGCTAGCGGTTCTTATGGACATTTATCTGCAGGTAATGGTCATATTATTACTACGGTTCACATAGGACATCTTGCATTTCTTTTTCTATTTTTTCCCGAAGAGAACTCGCCATTGTTCTTTTCACTGCAACCTGTGTGCTTGAAAAGGAAAGATATAAGCTGTGAATGCTTACGCTTACCGTCTTTTCTGCTTGATAATACTATAATATTGCAGCTTTATAGTGCTTTATCTATACAAAGCTGAACTCTATGGCGGCGTCAACGTATATTTCTTTAGTTTATCTGTACCAGAGGCTGTTACTAGAATAATTATTTCCTAAAGTGAAAATCCTCAGGGCATTATTAGGCCATAGATCCTACCAGACTGTCACTGCAGCACTGTTTAGCAAGTTGTTGGCCTGGAGGAAAGTAGAATTTTTCCCTTGTTATTCATGAAGATAATCTTTGGTTAGTCACAGTATCGATGACTGTATTGTTTGTGCTTGTTTATTGTCAGATTCGTTTTTTGCCTTGATTGTTTGTGCTCTACATAAAGGACTGCTTGGAAAAGTATAAAGATGAAAACGAATCAGTAAGTAGTGGTCGTGGTCACTGATGATAAATAATTCCTTCGATCAGGTTCATTTATTTGGACTTTTTTCATCTTCCTTTCCGCTTTTTGTGTCGTCAAGAATTACGAGATCGTTTCCACGCTCATCAGACATGCATATTTCATTTGTTCGATGAGGAGTCATAAAATACGAACTATATAGAAACTGTTTGATTGTAAGGAGAAACACGACGTGATTATTATGCATCATCATCTTTTTTCATAGAATTGGCTCAGGTATTCTACCAAGTTGCTCTCATATTGATCACATTATTTACCTGATTCTTTACTCTGAAATGTTTCTGCATCATCATCGGTCGGCTTTTATTGTTGGATGCGGTTTGAGGATTCAGGAAGAACTTCCTTTCTTTTTTTGCCGTTTTCTTGATACCAAATTAAACACGTTTTGCTTCAAGACAAAAATACCTAGACCTATAATATAGTCTGCCAACCTCTTGTTGTTCAAAAGGATATTCACCGAGGATTATATGAGCAAAGAATTGAGTTTCATACATATGATCAGTTTTTTCTAAAGAAGTTTACAAGAAAGTAACACGAAATCAATGTTTCGCCAGTAGCTAAAGCCAGCAATAATGGGATAACGTTGGACATCTCATAATCTCATTCTATGATGGAAACAGCCTGAAGGGCATCAATTGAGCCCAATTTAGTTTTTTATTTTTGGTTTCACATGATGAAGCAAAAAGGAACTATTTGTGGTAAACAATATGGAATTTATTGCAAATACTTTATTGCAAATCAAACTGTGTAATGAATAGAAAGATAGTAGAAGTAGTAGATGAAATGAATGAGAAAAACAACATTCCTTCTTATCATTAAATTATAAAGTAAAATTGCTTTCTGAAGTAATGTTGAGCATGGTTGGTTGGTAGTAAAATAAATGGAGAGCTTAAACAGTTAAAAGCAAATGAAAGCTTAATTAATGATCACTTGAGCTTTGATAAATGAGCTTGAAAAGGCAATAATTACCCACATGGGTAAATTAATGCTAGAGTATTTTCACGAGAAAATGTCATCACATCAGGTAATCTCTCCACGGGGGTGTTGGTATCCTCGCTTTCACTAAGGGGAGCTCACAAGCATTTTTATTTAAAAATTTATAGTCATTAAGTGGTTGTAATTTTCGGAGTTGGGGGTTTAATACGACCTGTTTGTTGTGAGCAAACACGTATTCTTCAAGCTACATTTTTATATGCATATTTTTACCAAATTATAAAATATTTATTCAGCTCAGTCATTCATTTTCATAAAATGCGTATTTCCATCCGAACTGAACAAAGTCAACTTTACTAGATACGCAAGAAAAAAAATGAGGTTGGAGAAGGGAGAAATCTTTTTATCGCATTGACAGTATTATAGCCAGTACAATTATTTTTCGTCGTAGATAGCACAGCAAGAATATATTAGCTTAAAACCATTTTTTTTACTTTGTTGAAAACAGTGAGTTGTTGATTTTGCTTTTATGTGTTAAGCAATAGTTTCTTGAAACATGTTCCATAAAACATTTCAATGTTTATAATTGAAAATAGCAGCTGTGTTGCTCACTGGAATTGAATTAGAAATAAAAGATATTATTATCATTAACATTTTTATACTGCCAGCTTGGCCACAACATACACCAATACATAAAATTAAATAGCAGTTTTTTCCCCTTTTAAACAAAAGTTTCAACTTAAAAGAGCTGTATTTAATGGTCACCACAAATGTTGAGTATTTATCAAATTGTAAGTCTTGAGAATTGAAAAATTGTGCCAGGTTTGATCATGAACTTTAATTGAACAATTAAGAAGGATGTATTGTACCTATTTTATTTCTCACAAATTTTATGAAACAGTTTTATGAGATCCAGAATCGGACTCGCTTCAAAAGTTTCAATGGGAGCAACGAGAAATCTAGAATTTAACGATTTTGTCGGTGGTGCATGGTGGTTATACTGTCCATAATGGACATGCTGTGTTTTTATTACATACTTTCCGGCTTGCCCTCTTCAAGCTTACTGCTGTTCATTCCTAGTGGTTATCATTATCTATAATCAATTTAGAAATTATGTTGTTACTACTTAATCAACACTGTTGATTCAGCAGTACATACGAATTTCATCAAACTAAGCTTGAATCAGATTCGAGCTCTGTAATTATGCTTTTGCACTGTAACCCTTTGGGGAGGTAGGTGTGTGGCAAGCACTAAAAATAGTTTATGCTACATTGTAGATTTACACACTGTTTTCCAAAATCGGAATCGGAAATGCTATGCAATTATTATTTAGCAGAATTGCTTTGATAATATTATATCGTGGTAGTTAATTAGCAGTTTTCTCGTCGTATGAAACTGCAAGGAAATTACTCATGATGAGTAAGCACATAAATTTGTTTCTGGTTTCTTGTAAATTATTATGCTGGTAGCTGGTTTGTTCAAAGGATATCATTCTGAACTATTCTGAAGTATATCTATCATCATATTATTCATCATTTGTTTGTTAGAAAGTAACGATATTTCATTGTTTCGTTGCTGGAGATAAACTGGTACGTTTCTTCGTTTCTACATACGTGCACTTGGTGGTGATCATTCTAATAGAGCATGTGTTGTAAAAATAGTTGCTCTATAAAACAAAAATTAGTAGTTTGATTATGAAGCAGATAGCCACCGTGAAAATTCATTAGCTGGAAAGTTGGAATCCTGGAAATCTCAAAGTTATATTTATGAATGTGCTCATTTTGACTGTATGTAAGTATTTTGTATTGAAATGATTGCACTTTCTTCTTTAGGTATTTACGTGTAAATAATCAGATTAATTAATTATTATTGTTTTCAATTGTTCTTCTTTTGGTTATCTGCCTCATTGTTATTATTTTATTATTATTGTTACAAAAGCGTGAAAAAGTTTTGAATGAAAAGCAAAACCGTTTCAATTTTTAAAAGATTGGTAAAATACGTGCGTGTATTCCATAAAGCAACAATAAAGTTGATTTTAAAGTTTTAACAGAGATTCATAATTATTTTAAGCGACAAATATTCATTGTCGAGGAGTCTCAAACTCCAAAGAGGAACCAAAAATAATAATTGTTTTCATTGTTGCATTTCCCCTGCTTACTTTTTCCTTGCATCAGTTGCATTGCGTCGCTTAAGACTCCGTTTCTAGTAAATTTTCTGTAAAAATGTGAATGTATGATTTACTTACAAAAATGAGTTTGAATTGTGTGCGCATGGTTTGCTCTTGTAGGGTTCTTCAACTTTCTACCTCTCTTTTTGTTGCATTTTAACAGAAAATTATTGTGTGTATAACCATTGTGTTTGCAAGCATAACTCTCAGACCAAGAAGGCGACAGCGTCACAAAAGAATACTTTGTCTATGATTTATGTAGTTAACTAGAGAATTATATCATTATTATCACCATTTTAAATATGGTATGGATGTGTTATATTTGGTCGAGCTTCTGGAAAAAAAACAAGTGTGAAAGAATTAATTGAATCTGCCAACTCATTCCAAGTCAAACAGAAAGGAGCCGACCGGCAAGAAGACGTCGACATGATTCTTGAGGTTTTCATTGCATGTCCGACACAACAATGGTTGATGGCTTTTTTGTTCCTTGTTGTTGTTGTTGTTGCGTTCGTTTGGTTGATGTCATACGCTGCGCCGTCCTCGAAAACTCACACATTCTTATCTTTCATACCAACTCCAGTTATTTGAGTAAAATCAAATCTGTGAATTTTGATGTATGTATTCAAAGTAAAAGAAAGGATATAAGAATTACTTAATGAATAGATAGTGTAGTAGTTTTTTTTCTGTCGGAACAGCAGACGATGAGAATGATAAAAATTCGTGCCTTTCACAAGGTAAATGATTTGGAAAAAGTGAAAAGGATAGATGTATGAATATATAAATGATGATGAAAAATCTTCATTGAAGATTGTAGTGTCCACATGATTAGCAAAGTATCCTGCCTGTAATAAAGCTAACTTTTTGAGTTATCCATTAAGCAGTATTCTTGCAAATGTTCTTTTCATCTCAATTCAACCGTTTTTCGCTCTTTTGCTTCTAACATCCTTATATTTTCATGCATCACTGCGTTTGCTTTATTCTCGTGTATTTTTTATAACTTAAATCCATGATGACATGCCTATCTTCTTTTCAGCTGAATTGCTGAATATTCGTGTAACAATAATGCATTATGCTACTAACTGATGCGACATGGAAGTGACTGCACCATGAACAACTCTTCAAATTTATTTTATTATTTCTTGCAATTTTTTCTGTTAATTAAAATATCAATATTGATTTCATCACACTAAGTAACCCTCTTCACCTTCATTGCACTATGCACAAAGTTTATAATCCTCCTTTTTTGTTTTTGCCTTGTTATTGTTTTCTATTAAAACAAAAGGCCATTTTATGGATCATTCAGGTGCCATAAGTCCTGCATTTGGCATGTCAGCGGGATTACCACCAGGGTTTGGAACAGCCGGAATGCCACCACTTCAACAACTACAGGCGCATCTGATGAGAACCGGTGGTGCACCATTGGCTGGTTCCTTACCTGGTTCTCCATTTTTACATCATACAGGACTACTCCATGGCTCACCTTTCTCCACTCATCAGGGTTTGTATATGCCCAATATCCACCATTCACTGAATATGAAACAAGAGGGTGAAATGACTCCAAAAGCATCCCCTGGGGTAGGAGCCGTCAGTAGCACTATGGATGTGGATGAAATTGGAATTGGAGTAACTAGAAAGCAAAAGGTTAGAAAAGAGCCAGCTACAACCACCTCAGGTGCAAATGGAGAGGACAAATGTGATATTGACAATATAAAGGATGAGCCTGCCGACTTTGTGGAAACGAATTGTCACTGGAAGGACTGTGGATTAGAGTTTTGTACTCAGGAAGAACTCGTAAAGGTAAGAAAATACATTAAATAAATAATTGATTTTTTGTAAGCATGTATAAGTACATTTTTAATTTGCTCGTGTTTTTGTTGACCTCTGTTTTTGGCTTCTTTCACAGCATATAACCACCGACCACATTCAAGCCAATAAAAAGTCGTTTGTTTGCCGTTGGAAAGACTGCTCACGAGAAGAAAGGCCCTTTAAAGCTCAATACATGTTGGTGGTCCATATGAGACGACATACTGGTGAAAAACCTCATAAATGCACTGTAAGTACTGTCTTCTTATTATCAAAGTGACTCATCAAGCTAAAAACATCGCAAATGGAATCTTTTTATTTTATCTCAGATGAGCTCAGAATATTCACTTGTGCAAACACACAAAGATTGCACTTAACTTCACGGTTTAATCATTTAAAAAATATTGGTAGTAATTACATACGGAAAATCAGTTTCTTAATAAGCGTGATCCTTGTTTCGAATTTAGTGTCAAACTAGCATCAGTTAGCAATAACAAATGAGCCAGATAAGATCTTTTGCATTCCTTTATATTTTATCATAATTACATGTCCTCATAAAGCAAAACAGAAAATGAAGAAGATGCCTCAATATCGCAGTTTTCATTTCGTAAGGAATATATATAAGTACATAAGTACATACTGTGTGTAGTGTGTACACGTTTCGTTGCATATCCATGTCATGTTTTTACAATAACGCACTCGAAAGATAAAGATTCATTAAGCAAAAAGTGTTGACACTACGATAAACAGGACTTTTAAAACCTCGCCTGACATTCTTGCATGCCATGCCAAGCAAGTCAATTCGAGGGTGATTTATTTTGAAAGCATTTTTTACCTTTTCCGATTCCTTTTCTAAATTCTAAATACTGTTTATGCGTCTTTAATAAACCTGTTCATTTTCCTCTTTATGTTTCTTCCGTGTTTTCCAAAGTTATTTATTTCTTATACATTATGAAAAATAGCAACAATTGTACAAAATAAGGTAGATTGGTCGTTTGTGCCATTTCAACTTTGAATTTTCGGCTCTGAAAGCGCACCACTGTCGTCATTGCACTTTGAACTTTTAGCTTTTCCTTATTATATGCATATTGCATTACAATATTTACAAACATTTTTCAAAGCATCCACATGCCTGGTATCGTATTCAAAATTGGCAATATGCAAAAAAAAATAAAATTACAATCGTGTAAGTAGTCATGATATTGTTATTTGAGTGTACCAGTGTACGTAAAAATGAATGTCGATACAATATATGTAACTGTGGTACACTCATGCTCGACTAATTAGATACCTAAACGAATATCTTGAAAGCTGTAACTTTGCTGCTAATGTTGTTGTGACTTTTCTGATGTTACTGCATTTTATAACGAATGGAGAGATAAGATGATTAGGAAGATGCGCTTAAAAACTGTACTAAAGTAGGCCTGGCCTATTTACTGACTCACTTTACCCCTGCATCGTTTTCTGCTACAAGTTGGAGTTGGTTCAATGTAGTAAAGTTGTTCCGCCGTTGATGCTACTGGAAAAACTGTCATTACCCTCTTTTAAACAGAAAAGCATTGTTGCTTCTATTTCAAAATATCTAACCTGCCAGATTCCTCCATTCACATCCGAGAGAACGATCCAACTATGGGTATAATATACCCGGTATACATGTAGAATGCGTATATCATTCACATAAAATGTGACAGTAACGGTCTGTTTTACCTTTTTAAGATCGATAAGTAGAGCCGAAAGTAGAAAATTGTTTTGTATTCCGGTTATTACATTTGCCCTCTAAATTTAATACTGCTATATATTTGGCAGTTTAACTTAATGAGTTGTTATTACTGTTGCGGTCTGTAAGCCAATGAAATGAACTGCGACTCATTGGCTTTGATGACATAGGAGTGCTTCAAACATCACCGTTGAATGCATCATGTTTATAATCCTTTTTTGTAGAAGATGTTAGTAAACAGCCAGATTATCTGAAATCTGAATAAGCAAGTGACAATATCTGCAGAGATATGTTAATGTTTTGACAATTATACTGCAACTGAAATGAAGCATCTTTTTAAGTGGCGGTATTCATTATTTTTAGCAAGGTTAAGTAAATGTTTAACAGTGATTTGATGAGTAAGAAGATGTATTACAAAATGAACTGAAAAACTTTATTATAATGTTGCGCGTTACAAGAAAAATCTTGCACTGTAAAACTTTATGATAATGTCAAGATTCTATGATAAAGTGGGTTGTGGTAAAATTTGAAAAGTGTAATCCGTCTTAATCATCTCACACGGTAATGGACAGGGTGATGATAATCTACTTTGTCTCCTTGTTTATGTCGCTGCTGTCTCATGATGATGATTATTACTATCTGTAATGATGTACTTTATATTACACTTACACTTACACTTGTGCCGACTAAGCTAGGAATTAATCTTTTGAGTTACGACAGTATTCATATTTTATTTTTATTATACACCTACTCCTATCTAGATCATTAATGGGACGATTTTTTGTAGACAAAATATTTAAAAAGTGTAGAGAAATATTATGAAGTATACTTTGAGCAATGACTTTGAGAGACTATTGAAAGCAGCAATTTACTTGAAAATGAGTGAAAAAATAATCTTCTTCTTATAAATTCAGTCGTGATCGTGATCAATTTCATTCTATGTATACATATGTTTATCAACCTCTGGTATTGCAGATGGCTTATCTTTAGCACATATCGTATTTTTCTGTCGTGATTCTATGAATTGATTATAATCACGATCGTCCTGTCAAAATCAATAATGCTTTTAATTTGTAAAGTGAATTTTGCAGAAAGAGCTTGTCTACTTTCAAATTGAAAGTCTTAATGTATGTATATACGTATGTATGTATAGTATATACGCAATGCGCCTAATAATGTAATGTAATCCTGTTTTAATTTGTACAGAAACCGTATGTTTGCAAAGCTCCTAACTGCAACAAACGATACACGGATCCTAGTTCATTGAGAAAACATGTAAAAACAATTCACGGCCCAGACTTTTACGCAAACAAAAAGCATAAAGGTAATGATCATCCTAGCCCAAGTGATAGAATGGGCAGAGACAATCACCATCCCTCGAGTCCTGGAAACGAAGGATCTCCAAGAAGTGAAGGAATGGGCACAAAGACAGCAAGCGTATCCAGTCCAAGCATGAAATCTGAAGTAAATATATCTCAATACTTTTAATCTATATCTCAATACGTGTATCAATTTTTCAGAAACCAAGTAATGAGACTGAATTGGGGTAATATGATAATGTTTTCTCTGCATAGGACCCAAGCTCCCCGCCTCAGCATAGTAGTCCTGGAGGAGCATCAACTGGCACTGATATGAATGGAGAATGTCCAATGGACGATCCAATAAGTGATAACAATGTCAGTACAACCAATGACTTATCAGATGGGTATACTGACCCCTCACCAATGATGGCGCCAGCCTGGGACCTGAAAGAAGAAGAGGAGGAAATTGAAGGAGTAGCAGAGTTGCCAGAGTTGATGATGGCCGTTCCAGTTGGAGGCAATGGGGATGAAGGAGGAATGGGAGGCATGGGCTTTAATGACAATGCAAGAGGCAGGTTTAGAAGTCGACTGGGCGCCAAAGGAATAGTGGAGCCCATGCCACCTCTCTCACAAAATTATGGTCAGTGTAGTGTAGAATTTATGACGGTTTATTTAAAGTTTGTACGACAATGAGAATGTATTTACAATTCATTTTATTATGTGTAGGCCCCAGACGTGGTTTCGGCATCGATAATCTCAACAAGCGAATAACTGATCTCAAAATGGGTGGTCCTACTGGTGGTTCACCAATGTCAAATGGAATGTCAAATGGTTCTGATCTCAATCCTCGCCTTCCTCACAATAACATGGTAAGATTTTCTAGAACTGGAATGCTATTAGGATTTTTATTCAATGTGGAGGAAACATCCTCAAACGTATAAAACTATAAAAAATGACAAGATATATTTGAAATATTCTCTAGACTGTGTTGAAACCTCCTCAATCAGTCAGTACCAACAGACGGGACAGTGGAAACTCTACAATCAGCTCTTTTTATGGGAGCAGCCTTCGCTCTGATGGAGGTCAGAATAGTCGACGGTCCAGTGCAATGTCTCAAGTATCAGCAGCTCAACAAGGGGTTTCCCCATCGACAGCAAATGGTCGTGCTGCAACAAATGCATCTCCATACGATCCCATTTCCCCTGGAAGTTCTCGCAGGTCAAGTGGGGTTGAACAACCAAACGTTAATGCAACAGACAACCAACCCAACTCGTTGGCCTCCTCAAGCAACACTTTGACTTCGTCTATTCAAGCTCATTTCCAGAGAATTCATAGAAGGGCACTGGGACTCAGTGGCGATTACGAAATCGAACGTCCCACGGACACCTCCACTAGCACACTTGCACCACAGTCAAATGGAATGCGCAATGAAAATCCCTCAGCCTTTGCAGCCTTCGTTTCATCTGGAAGACCGATTGGAAACTCACAAGAGATCAGACGCATGTCAGATCCTTGTAGCAGTGGGAATCGGCAACATGGAGCTTTCAATGGAACGGTAAATCATGTAAATCATCACGCATTCCTGCAACGCCATCAGAACCATAATTTCGGGCATAACCAAAATAGCACAGGTGGAACTACAAATGGTACACCTGTTGGTCATCAGCAACCAAATACCACTAATAACATTAACGGCTCATTCGGCGATGAATTTATCATTCCCGATGATATGGCCAAGTATATATCGGAAGTTCAAAGTGGAGGAAATAATGTAGTTACCAATAACAGTATGAACCCAACCAGACAAGGTTGTGATCCCATTAGACCCAGCACTTGCCCTCCAGCATCTCTCAATCAACTCCCGCCACCACCCCCATACAATCAGGCAGTAGCTGGACAACATAACAATGGTATGAGTCAAAATGCCAGTAGCAGGCAGAACCATCATGCTACTCAGCAAAACACCGCTGCGTACGGTGGAAATGGCGTCTCGAACGGTTACGGAACTATGAGTGTGGGAAGCCCTGTAGCTTATGCTAGCAGTGTAAATGGCTCCGCTGCCGCGCCAAGCCCGTATACTCAAGTTCATAGTCCTGCTTATTCACATGCATCAGTGATGTCTCCCAAAAATTCCTCAGTTTCTATGCATTCTCCAATGTCCGTTGCATGCAGAAGCCCTGCTGCTCCTGTGGTTCCTGCCAGTCCTGCAGCCAGTAACAATAGTAGAAATAATACCGCAAGTGGCATTCAACCATCCGCAGCGCTTGAAGCCAATAATGTAATCGGGCAAATGAACCCAAATGGAAATGGAACTTATTGTCAGCCTCCTCAAAATCAACAACAGCAACCTCCGCAAAATCAACAACAGCAACCTCCGCAAAATCAACAACAGCAACCTCCGCAAAATCAACAACAGCAACCTCCTCAGAATCAACAACAGCAACCTCGCTCTCAAGTTCCTACTCAGCAACCCCAAACTTACCCCTACCATCCTAATCAGCAGTATCAAGCGTATTCAAGTAACAGTAATGGTTATGGATCTAACAACTATGGATCTTCCATGTATCCGCAAAACAATACTGCATCTATGCAGAACCAGTATGCTCAGAACCAGCAACAACAAGCCAGCGGGTTCTACAACGCCAACAGTAGTCACTACTCTGCACAATATAGCGGCAGCAATTACAATTCAACTGCCACAGCCTCGCAAAACTACAGTTATAATGGTAATCCTAATCATCAGCAATATAACTGCCAGTGCCCACCTCAACAACACAGTGCTGGTCGAGTTCCTCCTCACCAACATCATCAACAACAGCAAACTTACTGGCAGCAGAATCACACTCATAACCCTCAACAGCAGCAACAGTCGCAAAATCCCAACCTTGCTGCGTATGGTCAAGTTCACAATAGTGCGTCTCACACCGGTACAGCAAACATGGGTACCTGGAATGCAGGAGCCCAACAAAACTTGGCGGGTACGAATGGAAACTATTCCAACAATTGGAACTCTCAGTGCTACCAAAATCCCAACAGTGTTCCGAATGTGGCCAACTTTAACAAATGCTCTCAACCTCAAGCAGGCCCAGACGTCAAACCGTTTAGAAGAAACCATCTTGGAAATGTCACCCATGAAATTCAGTGTCAATCAGTAACAAGTCAGAGTCAGGCAAGTCAGAGAATGCCCGCCGTCGCACAGTGCAACGCTGCTTCAAGAGGAAACTGCAGTACAGCGGCTGCACCGCATAATCCCAACAATAGCCGCCTTGCGTCCTCCTCGACAAATCCACCAGTGGGTATGCGACCAGACACCTATCAAAGAACGTTAGAGTACGTGCAACAGTGTCAACTTTGGTCATCAACCGAACATAAACTTGTCAGTAATGGCACCAATGCCCATATAGCTGTTCCTGCCAACATGCCCAATCGGGATCCGTGCAACCCTTTGTCCCCTGATAGTACAACAGATAGAAAACATAAGCTTGCCAACAACAGTAACAAGCTTTCTGTGTAAGCAATACTACAACGAACTTATTTTGTAGCCTTAAATTATCAACTGTTGCGTCCTTTTGATAACACCCTAAAAGAGTGTAAGACACACTTTCATTGTAATTTAAATACGAATGCAAACCTTGTGCCATGTAACTTATAAATAGTATGAATTTTGTAAGATTTATTGATGCAATTTTTAATCAGATACACAATGTATTGGACACTACATGTACTAACATGTACTAGTACTTTACTATAATTATTATTATTACAATTCAATTTCCTCTTTAATATATTTCAGATTGTATAATGCCTTAAACTCCGTTGCCGTTCATGAAGTGTATTATTTATAAGTATTACGGTTAGATTTAGCTAATACCTGATTGTCCTAGATGTAAATTTACAACTAATATAGAAGCACTTTCCGCAGCTATGAATCCGATTTAGCTTAGTCTAGTTAGACTCATCCAGTGTGCTTAGTTGTACGCTGATGATATCTTACCCTTCGGTATTAACCTTTGTAAACTATTATGATTGTTAGATAGATTAGAAGTAAAATCAACGCTTTCAATACTTTTGAATTAGATCAAGTTGAGTAGAAAACCCTGTCTGTAATATGCATTGAATTATTTCCTTCAAATTTTTACATAGTTAGTATGAAATCCATGTATCTCGTTGTATTTAAAAGTATGTAATTTGGCATGTCTGTGGTCTAATTTACAGTGACATGCTTTGTAAGTTTTCAAGATTAAAGTATCGTAACTAACTCGTCAGTATTTGTCAATTTAAACAGTTAGGTAAAGGGTTAACTTGCAATTATTGATAAAATGGCTATGAAATGATTTTTTGAACCATTCTTTTGTTTTAAAGTCTATATTTTAAACTCTATTTTACTTGCCAAGTAGAAATGACAAGTGATTTTTAGCTTACTTGGCAGTTTACCGTTGGTACGTTTTGTTCGATATGATTTTATTCATTCTTCATTTTATTAAAGTTTTTATTTCAGTGAAAGTATTTATTTACTTTGGGAATTGATGTATTATGGAATATTTCGATATCAATTCATCGGTCGGAAGTATCTTCCGGACTACTTTATAACTGGTTATTTACACTACTTATATACATAATTGTGATGCTATTTGTCGAACATAATTTAAGATAGTGAACGTTTGTAAGTTAAAAATCATGAATGTTATAATATATATTGCTACACTGTATTGTTATGTATTTAATTTAACCGTATGAACGAAAATTGTAATTAATTTTAAGTAGGCAAGACTCAAATATGTAAAATCTATATAAATTAGAGACTACATGTACACGTGTACTTTTTGTTCAATTTTGGATTACACTACATTGTAAAACTGCTACATTATTCATGATGAAACGATAAAGAAATGAATAAATATATAAATCAATAAATATCGTTTTAACTTAAAACATTTTTACTTGATCTTTCTAGAAAATTATTTTGAAAATTGGTTCGACCCATGTGCTCAATCATACAGTCTAAATGCTTATTGAACTTAAATTTCACCAATGTTGAATATTTGTGTGCAACATGCATTTTTCAATCTGTGAAATTATTCTAGAAATCGTAGTTTATTTAGTAGTGAATGATTGTCATTTTTTATGAATAAGGAACACTGGTCTTTCAGGAAGACATTTCTTGTGTTATAAAGATCTTTATTATCATTTAGATGTACCAGATTACTTTATTTTCTTACAGGTTTCGACATGATCTGCAGTTTTTTAATGATATGATTTCCCGAACATTTGAAGTACTAGAAGTCCAACGTTTTAATAGTCAAATCAAATAAATCGGCATTGTTTCGAAGTGTCATTCATGTTCTTCGTTTCATTACACCAACTTCTACACTTTGTTTAAATTCTAGAGCATTTCATACAATTCTAACATATCAAACAATTTTCTACTCAAGGGATGCAGGTATCTTGTATGTATGGATCTAAAATATGGCTTTCAATATAACATCCGTGAAGTCCATACTGATACTGTCACTACTGTTCACAGCAGGAGACCCTGACGGAAGTTGACTATGTTGGTTATAAGGAACAACAACAGCATGTCTGGAAAAATAATGCTTCAAAAATTAAATGTTCAGGTTTTGCCATCCCTCAGCAGCAGCGATACACCAGACGGCCAGGTATTTTGCATGCAACTTGCTATTCTTGTATGTAGGAATAAAAAAATTGAGAAAAATCTTACTCTGGCAAACCAGAAATATTTTCATCAATTTCCATATTATCATCTTCATACAGGTTGGAGTCATTTCTGCTTGTAGCAGCAACATCAATAGTATCTGTACTTGCATTACCAGGCATATTTTCAGTCAAAAGTATACTTCCAGGGCTAGTTCTGCTATAACAGTTTATATGTCTATAATTATTAATTGCTCAAATCTTTAAGGTAGGCTTCCTTATACGAGAAGTGATAGAGTTTCAAGCATCATGCTCATGTTAAATTACTTTGTATTTCCAAGAGATATCAGGTTTGTGCTTCCAATATATCCAGATGAAATTTTTTGGTTTCCAACTTCTTTATAGAATTTATCGAATGCAGTCATTTTGGGGATGTCAGGATATAAATATTTAAAGACATCCGTTCCATCTTGTGAACTGTACTTTCCGTTTAGTAAACGGAGTAGATCTACGCCACAGGCCTTCAGTGAATTCCATTTATAAACTTCGAGTGGTTCCATCTTATAAATTTCTCCAGCTATAAAGTACATTTTACATTGAAGATTATTTCCAAAATAACCTCTTTCATATACATAATGTATAATATTGCTTGATACCAACGCACTTGGTGCAGTGAAGACAAATGTTAGACTGCCCGGAATTGTATCAGAAAATCTAATAACAAAAGTTCCTGGTTGCACGTAAGGCTTGCTAAGAAGTTTACTCGCAGCTTCATACCCAATGAAACCCTCGATATAACCTTCCTTCCAGGCGTCATGAAAATGAGCATTTTCCTTAACAATCGACACCGCCTTAAAAAACCACGTCCAGAATGAAATTGCTTTGGGATTATGATCTCCCGATAACGCCTTTTTTGATATTTCTTGGAAATTGTTTCCTCTAAGAGTTAAAATCATATTATATACACTGCAACTCGGCAAAGCAAAATACAGAGAAACAGCAACTGTAGAATAAAGGTGCAGCAGTGCCGCATTGAATAGTTAGTTATCTTTAAAGAAATTCTTACAGACACTGCTGTGCTTTCTTTCTCAAGTATTCGATATGTGATGGCTTAAGTTCACTTCCTACTGAAGCTGCAAACGTACCCATCAACATTTGAAGAATTTCTGGCCACTTTGCATTCAGATTCACCTCAAATCCCCGTCGATTTGGGATTGCAAGAGCATCATCCCAAGCAACGGTTAGGTACGCCTTCTCATATTGTGAACCATGGGCAGCAACAATCACTGGAAGAGATATGGTCCATACCTATTATAAGGATAGTTTGATTAACTTGCAATCATGAAAAGATAATTTCAACACAATTCAACCAATGAAAAAAAAAATGTAGAGTTAGCAAGCACAAACCTACCTGATGTGTCGAGTTTTCAAAAGGCAACGTCATTACAAACAATAATGCAACTTTGTCACTCGTAACGGCATCGTCATCATTTTTATTCTTCTTAGGACGATACTTTTTTCCTAGTCCTTTGCCTCGAGTTGTCCCTGGCGAGCGAGAGGGCCTACTTTGTATTATCACTTCCTTCCTTACGAGAAAGCATTTCTTACCCCACGGATATTTTTCAATTTTTTCCTTCAGTGTCACCACAGGAGTACCTGTTATTTGACTGGTGGTGGTTTGCTGATCAGTGGACATACGTATTCGAGACTTTGAACCAATTCGCCCCACTGAATTAGGCAAGTTGTTCTTTGAAGAACCATTTTCCTCTTCTATAATAGCAATATTCCCTGCGCTTGGAATGTTTTTAGGAAGCAGATTTTTTGTTCGTATATCATTCACAGTGGATTCGTTGACCAAATATACTTTGATCTCAAAATCGTCGGAAACCTTAGAATGTTGGAAAATGTTAAAAACTCTAAGCGAGATGGGACGATGGGTACTTTTCATTATAACCATTGGAGGTTGACAATCCACTACCAGTGCTATAGTTTGATAGATCGTCAGTTTCTGTAGGTTCAACTCATTCAAGAAAGTATCAAACCTATTTTTATATGATTCTTTATCGAGGAGGTCACTGGCATTTCGGTGGTTCAGATTTAGACTCGCATCGTGAACAATGTTCCGTTTTCCCTCAAAGTTTATTTCCTTCAATTTATTGAGAGGAGGAGAAATCTTTTCCAAAAACGTGATCGCCTTATCAGCTTCTGAAAACATTTCCTCAATTCCTTCAGTACATTCAACGTTTGTTGCACTACATGTCCTGTGAGAAAATACATGAAGTCTTTCGTACAAGTGCATGTAAACTTTCAAATGATTGATTAAAGTTGCTACTTCATTGCATATGTGTTTAACTATTTCCTCCAATAATTTTTTTGATTTTAAAATGTTAGCTCCCTGGAAAAAAAAGTAAACCCATCATTGTTCACTAATGCTATACATATTTGAATAACTACTAATGGTTATTTACCTCATCTAGCAGGTCTCCAGATAAGACTATCCTTAAATTATCTGGTAAGTCTGTGATTCAAAATAGGATTTGGTATTATGAAGGTAGTAATAAATTTAGTAGCAATTTGTTAATAATTTTTTAAACTCACCTTTTTTATTGTACATCTCATAACTATCGTGAAATCTATTCTGATATGAAGTTAATCTTTCAATTTCATGATTAAACTTCAGTTCGTTTTCCTTCACATTTGCGACCTGAATGGAAATGTTTCTCCTACGAAATTCTATATCCGTGCCACAGTTCATTTCAGTGGAAGCATTATTGGCGCAGTGGGCATTTATTAAGTCCAATACTTCCTGTGGAATTGGTTCCTCCATATTTTGTAATAATCGGACCACCTTATATTCTTCGCCAAGACACTGGACTAACTTCAAGTACAATGCGTCCTTGTCACGGGACGTTTTGTAATTTGACAGTAGCAAGTTTTTACACTTGGAAAGATAAGTTGGATGATAGATAATATTTGTCACTTTCCCCTCTCTGTTCGCCTGTTCCAAAACCTCTAGTTGAAAATTTAGTCCTCGGAAAAAGTTTTCTGGGGAAAGCGTACTTTAAAACAAGTATATTTTATTTATTAACGTACGATAAAATATCACATAATCACGAATAAATGTTATTAATAAATATATACTATGAAATAAAATGCATTTAATCACTGCTTAAAATAATTGTACCCTATTGAGCTTTCGATCCATTCAGCCAGTACTACACGCAAGTAAAGCACTAATTCTCCTGCTGGCAACGAATAGATTTTGATAACATTCGCTTTGGGGTCTTGCTTCAAACTAGCTGAAGACTTATATAGCTGCCAAAAGGTCATATTTTGTATAGCAGTATTTGCAATGTGACATAAAAGACTCAATTAGTTTTGTTACATGCATTTAAATGTTTTGATAAGCTGTAAGCTGGCTTGGTTGGGAATGGGAGCTATACAAGAACGTTTGTTTTTTATTGGAATGCTTTTGCTACACGCAAGGGAAATGAATGACGATAAAAATTATCTTACTATATATTATGATCAGCACTTTTATACGTTATGTAAATAAAGGCCACCTACATTATTGCATTTATTTGTACTGTCCACACAGTCCACAGCACAGTGACAGTTTTACCGAGTAACATTTTACTACTTGGTAAAACATTTTCATTTTTCTAATATATAATACCAAGAAATCGTAGAGCTCATGAATTCATGGTATTACTGACTGACTCATCTGCAGAGTGCATATCTACAAAGATTGTCGAAAGATGTTTATGCCAGCCAAATCACAAATAGCAAAAAATTACGAACAAGTTTACAAACCTTTGAGAAGTACCTGGACTGGTTTTGTTTTCGCAAAACCCCTTCAGACACAGACGAATTGAATGCTTGTTGTAAACATAAGTCAACTCAGTATATATAAATAGCAACTGATGGCAAAAAGTTTATCAGAATTACTTATGAATAGCTCGAATTATTATGGCTCCGTCGTAACGCAATTCATGACAAAACAAAGAGTATATCTATGTACCTCTACGACCGCGAGTGAGTGCCTTGTGCAAAAAACATTACAGGTATTTTTATAATGGTACAAGATCTGCATTATTTGCATGCAGTCACAAAGAAAACTCACACCACAATTTCCAACAGTAGCTAAAACATTATTGATTTGAGGAAACGGAGCCAGCAATTGCAAAATTATAACATTTCGTCAGCTTTCGAACAAATTGTTGATGATGTGTATGAGGTGGATGTGGTTTTAATCATGGAAAAATTCTAAGAAAACCCAATTCCGCTCCGTAGTTTTTCACATTATTAACACGTGGATGGATTAAATGGTAGCCCAAATCTTTTCCAAAGTGGACAATACTCATGATTTGCGAACTTTGCGATATTTTACATTAATAGTGTAGGCAAATTTGCACATATATATGTACTCGTACCGTACCGTCAAGCAGAAGCATGGGGCATTAAGAGAATAAGATTATCAATTGGGATGGCTGCATTTCCGAAAGTTAAATGAAGTAAACTTTTGTTATTAGACTGCGCCAATATTATGTGTCTGCACATGATTTATTTACTATTAATTATGAGGCACAACATACTTTGGATTCTTTTTAAAATGTATACTTGTATTTATAGAATAACGATGTTAGAGAACATATTGTTTTTGTTAATGTTACAATTATGATTAATTATTTATATTGAGTCGAATTAAGTACACAGCGGATAAGGTTATTACAAAGTATTTTTTGTGCTAAGTAAATGTGCGAATTCTAACACAACGCTTTCATGCAGATTTCTACATAATAAATGGTTTTAAATGCTCTTTGACAATAAGTGACTATAACTCACTGTCAGACATGTCAGTCACCTGCAGCTACGTGCGTTGGTCGTAGACTAGAGTCATCTTTATAAAGCTTCATTTTTAGTTTAAATATGGCATTTGATCATAATAATAGGCGGACAGCCTATGAATGATCAGTATAAGACCTGGCTTGATTGACTTACACAAATTAAGGGGAAGTAGATATCCATTTCCATAGTCCAATTAATTGATAACAACATTATTTCTACTTCAGAAGAATATTTTAGGTACCAAAGGTTTTCACGTACAGGAAGAAGTCGTATGCAAAATGAAAGCTAGGTCTATAGGTAAAACATTAAAAACGGTGGAAGTTAGGGACAATTATAATTCATACTTCTTGGTTGCAATCGATATTTGAATTAGTAAAACTATTTTTGTTATATACTCTACTTACTACGTTGAATGAACGAACAAGCTTTTTTTTATCAAAACAAATATACCCAACCTTACAAGCTTTCATATAGAAAAGTAGTATGGTAAGCTAAAATGCAGATCTTAACAACATGTTAGATTCATTTTAAATATGATAGTGTTTACAATTAAGTTAAATTGTCCACAACAGAAGTTTATTCGTTATAATATAATGTATAAAAAATGAAACATTCTCATTTCATAAATAGGGCAGTGATAGTAGCAATATTTTACACGAGGGAAACTACAACTCAACAGACGCAATTTGCCTATTGAATTAGTGCAGTAAACAAAACTGTCATTTTAATCTAATTGCGAAGCTTCGACCAATTGCATAATACTAGTTTACTTTTTACCAAGAAAATTGAAAATGCACTTGTTGTGGCAATGCAAAAACGTTCTAACAGTTAAAATTTATCGGACATGCAATAATTGTTGTGAACAAAACTTTTATAACCCGATGAATGTTTTGCATGAAAATTCTCATCTACCGGAATCAAATTTTCAAAAGTTTTACTAAGATATAGTCATGGATAGTGTTTATAACTGACAAGGGCCAGAAGAACTTTAATTCTTGAATGAAAAGCTAGACTGACATTTTATATACTCTGATGGTGGTGTCGTGCGGTTAAATTTAATTGGATATACTTAATAAGCATCGTTTGGTGAGAATTGCATTTTATTAGAAAGCTTCAGCTTGGAATACTTAATGCAATTTTTGCTTTTTATCTTAAAATTTACGTGTATTTCATACTTATTGCATACTTGTGGTTAGTTGCCTTATTATAGCTGTGCAGTTTTCTTCACGCGTGGTTGAATGAGTAAAAATTTGAGCTTGAATCTGTCGATGACGACGCCTGATGAATCAATCCTGGATGCAGTTTATCTATCAGTCTAGTCCCAGGAACAGACTAATGCCCCCAGGGGGCATTATTCTGTTCCTAGCTTAGGAACAGATAAACGCTCCCAGGTGGCATTAGTCTGTTCCTTCAGAAAAATTTG
>JAHZMZ010004155.1:0-11345 GCA_027743805.1 Lepidocyrtoides sp. E14 | reverse complement strand
CCGGACAAAATGATTCATAGTAGTCATAGCAATGAAACCACCAAAAATGCTACTAGCGGTTCCCATAACGTTACCCGGCGGAGTGCTAACCCCGACCCAGATCCAGGATTTGAATGGTTTCGTGTAAAACCCCCGAAACGAGAAAACAGAATGAGATCAAAAAAGAATAAATCAGTGAGCCCGTTATCTACACCACCTACGTCTCCACCCACACCACTACCTAACCAAAGATCTCGAGGTCGTGGAAATATTAACATAATAATTGGTAATGGAGTACCTCATCCACCTCAACCTCCTTCTGCAGCAGCTTCAGGTCGTCCACCCGCTGAAGAAGAGGGAGAAGAAAACACCAGCGAGGAACTCTGTTCAGAACACCGTTCCCCACGTTTTGAGCCTATTCATTGTCAACTCAATCTATTCCTTGAAATTGTTTGGCTTCTTTTGGTTGCCTTTGCCAGTTTGATGGCTGTCAAAGAAATATTTCAGCTACTTCAGAGTCCACTCAGCTACATAGTCAGCAGCGAGAATTGGGGACAGTGGCTACTAATACTGTCAGTCATTGTAACAGCATGGGGCACACCAGAGTTTCAACTTGAGTACTGGCAATACCCCGCGGCAGCTGTATGTAAATATAATCCATTAAATTTGCTCAATAATCCATGTAATTTTCATGCACCAATTTTTTTCTTGATAAAAATATATTTTTCGGATCATTTATTTTTTAGTGTGGTATTTTTCTCGCATGGGGTCTCATGCTATTGCAAGTTGGTCGCTTTCCTGCACTTGGCCTCTACGTTCAAATGCTTGGCAAGGTATGATAAAAAAAAAATATTTAGGACATTGGGTTACCATAACAAACATAATATGCGTATATTCACATACTTACATTGATGATACTGTTTTTTTACCCGGAAATTGATGCTCAGTATTTATGTCCGCTTTATTTTCTACGTTGCGTAGGTGGCTGCCAACTTTGGATTATTTATTTTAGCTTATGCCTGTCTCCTCATTGCGTTCGCTCTTGCATTTTGCGTTCTCTTTCCTGAGGTAACAAAATGTATACTCTTTATATCTCGAACCATGCATAATGTGTCATCTTGTCAGCATGTCTTGTAGCAGAAAAAAATAATTTTTTTAGCATCCACCGTACACGTCAGTGCCTCTATCAATCCTCAAAGTGTTCACCATGATGGTTGGTGAGGTGGACTACGAAGACTTATTTTATAACGAGGAGCGAATGAAGGACCCTGATTTGTTTTTCTTGACGTGAGAAAATTCAAACAAACTTTTATGACGTTGCATAATAGTAGTTGTAAGGTAACAAATAATATGAAATGACTTTTATTTATAGAGCACACCTGTTGTATGGAGCGTTTGTAGTAATTGTTACAATCGTTTTAATGAATCTACTGGTAGGATTAGCAGTTCATGATATACAGGTGATATAAAAATGTGTTTAAAATATTATATTTTTCTTTGTAGCCCTGACAATTGCAGTAGTATTTCATGAATTTTAAAATGAACAAGCATAATGTCGTTTTTAACGAAGGGTCTTCAAAAAGGGGCCAAGCTAAACAGACTTTCCCGACAAACAGCTTTGATTTCTCGTTTGGAATCCTTTATCTTTTCCAAAAAGCTTCAAACGATACTCCCTCGATCATTGGGTTCCATTCTGCAAAAAAGCGCATTGTTGGTTCCTTCTTCATACAAGTATGTAAAAAAAATATTCGTACAAAATTAAACCGAGTTTGGATCCAAAATTATTCCAGTATACTATGGGGGATTTTGAGACACCTTTTTTTCATCTTCTTTTTCAGTTGGTCTTTTTACTTCCGTCCAAATGATCCTCGCGATAAACGTCTCCCAAAAGACATTAAGCAGGCCTCACTTCGTCTTGCTGCATCCCGTCATTCCTGCATAAAATCAAAGCCTCCTCATACTCGCCTTAATCAAACTGCTTCCTCTCATGGCCAGTCAAATAGTCACTACAACCCTCACAGAAATACTCATGTCGCCACAAGTGGCACGCCAGCTCCAATTATACGTCCTTTATCAAGCCTAAGTCATCATGCCCATCTTCAAAATCATCACAGCAGCAGTAGTAGCACTTTACTTCCTCATCATCCTGAAATTGCAATGCGAAGAGTGGAACAGAGACTTGATCACTTGCAAAATCAATTGGAAAAGGCTGTTAATAGTTTAAATGCAAGAATGAATGCTGTGTTAGGAGCACTGCAAATTCCAACAGATGCAAAAGTTTTCAACAGAGCATCATCAACAGCTTCCCAGTTGTCTTCAAAAACAATCACGAAAAGTGATCATGATAATGACAACGTATTTCTAGAAGAAAATAACTCGGTTAACCCAGCAACGCCGATTGATTCAGAATGTGGAGACGGTAAGAACAAGCGTACGTCTTCCACTACTCCGTCCTTTTTCGAAAGATGTCAAATGTAGTGACGGCAGNGAGACGGTAAGAACAAGCGTACGTCTTCCACTACTCCGTCCTTTTTCGAAAGATGTCAAATGTAGTGACGGCAGTAATAAACTAGTTGGACGAATCAAAAAAAAATTATATTTATGCATTTTTTAAATAATATTAAATTAAATCGTATTACAACTATACCTAATTGTCGCAATTTTGGTATTTTTCATGTAGCTTATCCTGAACTTAACGTAATATATCCATGCCGCAGTATACACAATTACCAGAAATTGTATGAATTATATATGACAGTTTAATTTTATAGTTCTTTAATTTGTATTTCCGTACAGAATCGGTATTATTACTTACTAACCTAGAAACAATATAATGCTGATCTTTGTAAGATTGGCATGTGAAGCCTATGCCTATTTAACGTAGCACAAATATTTGAATGATGAATGACTAATATTGATAAACTGTGGACAAGTAGATTCTGGTGAGCTATGGTTAATACTGTGGCGCTTATATAATAGGTTTATTAAAACAATATTGGTTTCCAAATCCAATATCAAAAGCTTATTTATGACTTGGCAGTTACTCTTGAAATTCATATTTTTCCTGATAAAGGCGTACAGAACGTATGTAACAAAAATATTTTGAGCATAACGCAGTAACGGAAAATAGGTATTTCATATGCATTTGCACACAAAAAACATGCGCAAGGAGAACATCTTTCATTTTCTTTTATGATTATTGTTTGAATTCTTCAAACGATATTTAGAATCTCAATTAAGGAGATATCAACCTATCTGTCACCAACGTCACCAATAATTATAATATTCACTCACCAGTGAAATAATGTTTGATTTCATTATTGATAATCTTCGCATAGAAAGCTTTTTTGGTTGCGCTGCGGGTACCCAATACTACAAAAACCAAACGCTTCAACACTCCAGGAATCTAATATAAGCTTTCAAGGTCATTTATCAAACATTTGATTAAATAATGATTCCAAATTATTTCTAACTAGCTGAACTTTCAAAAATACATGTATACAAATACTGTAAGTACATCAGCTATAATAAAACAGCAAAAAAGCAAGGTTATAGAAAGTCAAGGCTATTTTCTCCATGTCATTCTATTGTGGAGTTGAGATCATTAAAAAAGTCGCAACGATCAGTTCACTCCAACATAACACAATCCATCACGAGTATTGTACAGCTACGTATTATGTAGATCAAGTTTTGATAAAGAGAAAAAAAGAAAATTGACAGAGACAAAGTATTCCTGATGTTTTTCAAAAGACTTTGAGTAGGTATGCATTCTCACCTGTCATTTTTGAACTGTTAATAAATGCAAGACCAAGTAAATTCAATTACTGCTATCAGAATGTTTCATGATTAGGATAATGTGTCATTGTCATTGCTCAAAAAATACTTAGGAATATATATGGTTTAAAATTAACAAAGCTGAATATATGAAAGCTTCCTTACTGATACATTGATTTTTTAGTGTAATTTTGAAAAATATTACCCATTGAGCTTTGACTCAGCAACGATGATTAATTGTATACATTCTCTTTGAGTTTTCATTACTTCCAAATACAAAACTTGAAAGTTGTATTTTCATTATATTCAATGGGGAGAACGGCAAAAAATAAACGGTAACAAATACAGAAAAAAAGTCAAGCAATAAAAACGTCATTTTAACCGTATCACTATGCCCCAATATTGCTCTGTAAAGTTTGCTACTTATTATCTCATAGCAGTTGTGACTGTGACGTTCAGTGCCCATCCTGGAGAAACATTACCTCCTAAATATATACTTCCAATAGACTCATTGTTTGAAACATTTGAAAGGCAAATTTGCACAAAAGTAGCCATTCAAAGCCCATACTTAATTGGTTTACAAAGCATCGTCGGAAAAGAAATGGTAACAATACAAGTTAAACTAAATAATTCATCTTTTCATCAGTTACGCCATCGTCAAAACTCTTCTCTATTCACTTCCCATCTTCTTATCAATACACCTAAACTTATTCTGCATACCTGTACTCTGATAACCGTTCCTTTACATTTTGCTGCTGATAACGATGAGTTCCGTTGGGAACAAGTGAAAACATTTCTTCAAGTTTTGAACGGTATTCTTTGGAGATTTGACAGGGACTATTTTGTGTTTTACTCTGTTAACAAAGTTGTGCTGAACTCAATATTTACAAAAGGATTGGTAGCAAGGGATGTGAAAAATAAATTAGGAATATGGCTATCAAATAATATGCATGTGGATAGTGAAAACCATGAGCATAGATTTATTACATCATGTTTTTACTGTGGTTCAAATGGAACTCCTAAAGTTATACTTCTGAACATTATTCCAAAAGATAACTCACATGAAAAATATTTTCCTGACCATTTGAGCAATTTTGATGGAAAAATATTCTCAGTTAGCAATCCTCGAGCTACAGACTTGAGTGAAATTCGTAAAGTGTCCCCTAATAAATGGAAGCTTCATCGAGGTATATTCCTCTGGACTTTTCGTCATCTCTCTAAAAAATTGAATTTTTCCGGAGAATTCTTTCTATCCACTGGTGGAGGTGGTACTGGGCTAAAGATGCCTAACGGTACTTGGAATGGAGTTTGTGGGGACCTTCTCTACAGAAAGGCAGAATTTGGAATTTTAGGGCAAGTCTATTCAAGAAACTTGGTTATCGATTACACGTTTCCTGTTACATACTCTCGGCTATTATTTGTCACTGGAATACCACAACCACGATATTCCTGGCGATCTGTTTATCTGCCCCTAGACACCACTGTCTGGATTTGGGTTATTGCCTCATCCATTGCTACTGTTGGAACATATGTAGTCGCCATTAAAGTTGTAATTAGCTTTAAAAAATTATATAGCTTGCATGCATCGCTGATTATTAAGCAATCGATCAGTTATATGCTGACCACAATTTTAGAGCAATGCATGGTCACACTTGACTCCACGCATTCGGTAAGAATAATATCTGCATTTTGGCTCATTTTTGGAATGTTGGTAACAACTGCTTACAAGTCAAAGTTGGTTAGTTTGATATCTTTCCCAACATTGGAACAACCACCAACATCATTCAAGGAGCTGGGTAGAAGCTCCATGGGACAATATCAAATATATCTTTACTTTTTTGGTGGAGCAGCATTTGAATTTTTCAAGTCTAGTCCAAACCCAGATTTTCAAGCAATATCTCGGAGAATGCATTTGGAAAGGGATGCAACAAAATGTTTCCAAAGTGTGCTTGGAACCGTACACAAAATTTGCATTTCTTGGGAAAGCACGTTTAAGCATGCCTGCAATAGTAATTTCACAGACAAAAATGGTTACACTTCATTGGTGAAAGCACCAGATAGTTCTAGCTTTATAGTAATAACATTTGGTGTGCGAAAAATGGCAGTGTTCAAAGACAAGTTTGACAAAATTATTTCCAATGCTGCTGCGTTAGGGCTGATGGAAAAGTGGATGGATTTGGACAAAAACTTTGTTTTGAAGGAGAGGAGAAAGTGGGAGAAAAGTACAGGAGTGCAAGAAGTATTTCATTTTGAAAAGACAGAAAATGTAATGGAAGCTTTGCGAATGGAACATTTATTGGGTACATTTTATTTATATGGAATTGGATCCATTCTATCAATCATTTGGTACATGGTGGAATTTTTAGAACGGCATGCTTAAAGTTTTTTTTATCTTGTCTACTTATTGTAATGAATTAGATCGGTGAAAAATGGATTGAGGTAATAGGCAACATTGGAAAGTATTAAAAAAACTGGTAAGATGTCTATGTGATCAAATTGTACTTAAAGTCATAATATATATTATAAAGCTCAGACAGTTTAATGAAATCACGGATAATTAAACAGGATTTTGTTGCTTGAAAGTAAAAGAACTTAAAATTGCTGGCTTGTTGTTTTTTTTTCTAAAAATACGTATTTATTTCTAAAGTACATTCAGATACAGTAAAATAAATACTATATTATGAATACACTCAGTGAAGTTAAATATTTTTTTCTGTAATACACGTCTTGGAAAGTACTTCTTTTTCAGGGAAGCTGCAATTTTTTTTATGTTCTCTCATGCTACAGCATACACCTGATCTCGCAACTAAACGTAAACATTGTATGTTGCAACATGGGAAAACATAAAAAAAATTGCAGCTTCCCTGAAAAAGAAGTACTTTCCAAGACGTGTATTACAGAAAAAAATATACATTGTATGTTGCAACATGGGAAAACATAAAAAAAATTGCAGCTTCCCTGAAAAACTCCTGGGTTGGACCATCTGTACCTCCAATACTTTGTCGTGCAGAATTGTTTTGCATTTGGGGACATTTGACATTTGAAGTCTGGAAATTGAACGTTGCGCCAACCACTGTATATATATTTGTAAATGTTGCCAAGACAAGTCAGTAACTTGTAATTTCATTGGCCATTAAACAATTAGGTGACATGTTGACACCATTTTGTGACTTGCGTCTATTATGAGGCTATATAACAATGTTCGACCTTTTACGGGTTTCATTCAGGTAAAATTGGCTATGTCAACTAATTTTTGCTTTCAAAACCAATATCGAGAAATAAAATACTTGTGCAGATGACAGTTCTTAACTCCTCTTCGGTTTTAACTAACCAATTAAAGATCAAATATTTTGGGCAATATGCCATCTTTGCTTTTAAACTGAACACATAATCCCTTCTGTCTAGATCACCTAATTCAGTCCGTATTTTTAAATTGGACATTAAATTTGAAAATAAGTGGTGATATTAGTTTAAAATCAAAAAAATCACAACTGTAAAGTAGCTAAAATAAATAGATATATATTTTACTATGTTCGAAAAGCTTCAGATTAAGAAGCTAAAGATGTTAATAACGACATAAATGACAGTATTCCAATTAAAGTTTACCTTCTAATAATGTATTATTTGTCTTTATGGAAAAAGAGAAAAAAATGCTGTTTTAACAACAATAGTTAGCCAAAATGTTACAAGTTGTAACTTACAACTACTAAAATTTGACATTGCATTGAAACCTGATATGAATAAAAAATACGCATATCCGGATGGCCATGGTCGGTCATGGTCACATCGTTATACCAGAGAAAAAGCAACAACTTTCCCTGAGTAGCCTTGTCAGTTCGATTTTCGCTGGATGAACCTTTCATCAAGTAACCTTGACTATTTAAAAAAATACAACATAATACTTGGCAATGACAACGTTTTGTCAATCCATTTTGTGAATATATGTACCATTGTCTAGTACCCTGTTTTGTTTATTTTTTATTCTGATGAAGAAAGGCTATACCAACTGCTATTTTCATGGTCATACATATAATTTATAATTTGTGGTTCTAATGCTACCTGTAATTGGTCATTCAAATCGTATGTATTTTTACTGTTAGCCTGCGTTACAAACGTACAGTACAGTACGTTATTTCTAATAACTTACAGATACTTAACTTGGTGCTTCATGCTTATCTCAATAATTTGAAGAACAATTTTTTTCATACGACCCAATATCATTATAGACTTCTAATAATATCGCAATAAAATTCATTTTTATAGTAAAGAAATATTTCAACTAAAAAATCGCTCGTTTCACTACTAATAAGAAACTCATAAGCAAAATAAACATGATGACAAATACATAAGCTCGCGCAATGACACAAGTTACGGTATGAGTATTCATGACAAAGTAACGTTACAAAACTAAATATCACCGAAGTACCTACAGTATGTGTACAAGTCTGCGTAAGACACTCCCAAATTTAATTATATCTGATATATTTTATTACGTCGTTGCAAACAAGAATAGTATTATGGTTTTTACACAGTTGGTTTTTTGCGAACTTTAGCTAGTCAGTAATTTAACGAAAGGAGACTTCAAAACTAAGGCGAGCACCCAGAAACAGATTTCCAGTAGTAGCGTCTTTTCACTGTTTAAGTAACTGTGAGCCTGAAACCTTCTTCCTTCAAATAATGTCTGTGATAAAAATAATATTCCGATTTAAAATATAAAAATGATGAACAAGTGTCCAATAAATCTAAAGAAGATTTTAACCTGATTGCTTTACCTGAAGAGGAGTTTGATTAGTGTCCAATGCTGCTGCGTTTGCAAAAATAAATCTTCCCTTTCCCTTCCCGAATCCCAACCGATGATGATGTATGCACTTATTTACTCATTACCTGTCTCTCTAAACTCATACAATGGAGGTACGCCTTTTGGTTTTAAGTCCTTTCACCAACTATTTTACAATTTCAACAAAACAGCTTAGGATTAACCTTTCCGCTCTAAAATGCTTTATAAATCGATAATAGTAAATTGCACACATGTAGGAATAAAAATATTTTGTCTAACATACAATTCTCGTTTTTAAGGTTTCGCTACATAAATCGAAAAAAAAATGAAAACATTAAAAAATATATAGTACGATATCTTATGGATATTTTCCGAATTACACTAAACCTGACCTGAACTTCAAACGCCCTGTCTGTTGAATCATGCATTACATACCTATACCTACATACACCTTGTTATGATTTCTCTATTTTATTAAAACTCAACAAAAATATACATTATTTAACTTGTTCTAAAATTCTAAATAATTGAATGTACAGTTTAACCTTTTTACTCTTCTCTTGTTGATAGATTTTCTGTTTGTGCAGTTTTGCCAAATTTCAAGCTCAAAGGCAATTATTACATCGAGGTTGATAAAGAAAATTTAATGTACATACTGGAACTAATAGGCATGTAGGTAGATACATTATAGGCAAAGCAATCAGTAACCAGTATTGATTTATTGTCAGGCTTCCACTTATTTGAATTAAATATTCCATTTAATTTACGTAGGTAGATTTTAAATTTTCTTTATTATATAATTAATGGCCTCACAATTTGTTGGGCAGTTTGAAGTGACACAAATAGCCAACTTTTTCATGTATGTATAAGTATTTTTCCGCAATATTTAGTGATTCCATTTATTTGACAAGTAGCGCTTTTACCACATTGCAGGATAGGGAACTTAACATGGCATGTCACGCTACCCTTGACCCCATCCCTCCTCAAGTACGTTCAGTACTAAATGTATCCCCCTAGTATGTATTATGTATGCTACAGTTTTTCATAGCCTATCGGGTTTTCTGGTATGTATTATGATGATAAGACAGACAGCAGGCAGACAAATCCGTAAGTATCTTTTTTGCAATTTGCATACACGTTAAATGTCACATTTGCTACACATTTATGCTAAGGTAATGAATAAACCGGAAATTGTGAGACATTTTTGATTCACTTCATTATTACTAATCTGACTCCATGGTGCGCCAGTTTCAGCAAACCAACCGTGCAAGTGGATCAGACAACGGAGAAGAGGTGATAAGCAGTCAACTGCGACTCATGTTTCCGTCCGGATTTAAAACAACAATAATGGTTACAACCAAACTTGAAACCTCGCCCTCATTTCGCAATACCCTTATTAGGTCGATTACAAAAAGTTGGCGCAAAGTTAAAAATCGTATTCGAGGTTCAGGAGTGGATGCTCATACTCGACCAATTATATCTCAGGACCAACTAATTTTACTGCCAGTGAAAACATCTGGAAGGTTTCTGAGGCCACTTTTGGCAAAATTCATTATTTTCACAAATAATCAATACGTAATCGAGCTTAGTAAATTTAGTAGTATCCTCGAAGTTGAATCGTATGCAATGCAAAAATACGAACTAGGGGTCTCTTTTCTTGATGAACTTTTTGGGTATTGTATTGGGTTGGTAGAGAAATGTACCTACAAGCATTTGCTGGTCATTCAAAAGAACATGTATAAAGTTGGGTTGGGTGAGCTTTTAAAATTTAGCGACCCACAGGATATTATTTTTCACAATTATGTCAGTACATCCCTTGACGTACTTGCTAATTACACTATCTACAATTTATATTTCAGTGAACTACGGGAAATCACATGAAAAGACTTTTATCAAAGTATGGACATAGGTATTTACGTGAATACGTTGATTTTTTTCTACAAAATAATAATGTGTTTCTGGCTTTTCTTTATTGTATATACTACCAATAATTTATTCATGCATGCATTTCTTTCATCTGTATTTACGGTGGTCGTAGTAGTGGATAATTTAGATTGGGATGGTATGATATGCTTTTTATGTATTTATAGCACTATAACTACATTTACAAATTGGGCTGTTTCCGACGTGGAAGAATGTTCAATTTAAGAAAAAATAAAATAAAAATAAATCAATGATTTGAAAAAATACAAAATATTAAGCTTCATAATAACGCTTTTGCATGCCAAAATGCCAGTCAAACTTAGAAATCTAGTCATATTGTAAATTCCAATCAGCATTTGGTGATTGGGAACCGTAAATATTTATGCTTCCTCCATCGAAAGCTCCCCCAAGAGTTATTGAGATTCCTCCAAAAGAGGAGGTGAAACTTCATACGGCAGAAAAGCCATGGAAGCCTAGTCGGAGGCGTGGACCTGAGTCCGAAGGTCGAGAAAGTGAAGAGAAAATTCCCCTAGAGGTATGTGATTTTTTATTACTGTATCGAGTATACATAGGTATATTCGATTTTCTTTCTTCAAATTGTTCGACAAGGTGAGGTGTATTTTAGATGGAAACTTTTTGACGAAATTATTTCACATTTGCGTTTCAGAGAATTAAGAAAGATACACGTAGTATTTTAAATAAATTAACACCCGACAACAGCGAAAGGCTTCAATTGAAGTTTTTAGAACTGAAGTTAGAAAACAAGGAAGATCGTGTAGAGGCTGTAATCAGTATATTATATGATACAAAACGACATTCATAAAAGTCATTTGCTTCGACATGAATTTGCAAGGTTGATGAAAAAATGTTATTTGAAATATCCCCTCCCAGG